>BQNB010000431.1:16027-104277 GCA_026074375.1 Tanacetum coccineum | reverse complement strand
TGCCACGTCGGATAAAATTTTGTCGTTTAGTGACCTTTCCCGGGCGACAAATGTCGCCCGGGAAAACTTCGTCACCTGTTCTATTTTTTCTTGTAGTGACAACAGTTCCATGTCAACACATTGACACACACACACAGAAATAGTAGTCCACAAATAAACATAAGTCCACAAGTAGCCCACGCCAAATACCAACCATGGCTGCAAACCTGAACCTAAACATGCTCCCCCGCTAAAACACCGGCATTGGCTTGAATAAGCAAACACGGACAACCACGATAACCATAAGGATCAGCCCGCAACCAACTTTTCACAGCATATTCATACCCCTTTCACAAACATAATACCCCAAGTTACGCGTAAGGATCAGCCCGTAACCAACCTCCAAAACCACAAAAAAATAACCAAAAAACCCCAAATCGTGCATGCACTCCAAGTATGACCGAAGCTGATAAGTTACAAATACCTCCCCCCCAATATCTATGAGTTTCAGAGCGTACTCCGAAAGACTCAAGAGTTATGTGTGTGTGCGAGGGTGTGTCTCTTAGACAATGAAACCCCGTAGGTTATGATTTATTATTGACCACTATTTATAGATTACAAGGTAGAGTAAACCCTAGTGGATCCAAAGCCCACAAACCGGGCTTAGGCCTATTTATTCCCTAATACTCCCCCGCAGTCCGAGCGGCGAAATCGCGAAAGCTCAGACTGGAGTAGTAAACTGGAAAAGAAAAAAACATTAACATAATAAAAGCATAACTTGATGAAGACATCCAACAACAAGCGTCTTCAAACAAATCTTCAAACTTGAAGTCACGAACTGATAAACCTGGATAAACCAATATAACCGAAGCACAAACAACAATATACGATTGTGTGGATTTGTGACCTTAGCACAAATCACCAACACAATTAAAAATAAACAGACGATCGTGTGGATCTGTGACCTTGCACAAATCACCAACACAAATAAAAATAAACAGCAAATTGTGTGGATCTGTGACCTAGCACATTTCACCAACACAAATAAAAATAAACAAATGAATGTAGGGTTTTTTTTGGAATGGTAGAATGGATTTAGGGTTTGACAAGGTGGTCTGGGGGAGGCGGCTCAACGTAGCCACCTAGGTCCGAGGATCAGACCCGCTCCGATACCATGTTAGACAATGAAACCCCGTAGGTTATGATTTATTATTGACCACTATTTATAGATTACAAGGTAGAGTAAACCTTAGTTGATCCAAAGCTCACAAACCGGGTTTAAGCCTATTTATTCCCTAATAGTGTCTCAAAGTAGATATAAGAAAAAAACCGGCCCATTTATTTTAGCCAAGCCCAACACGCGGGAGCTCAGCAATGAAAACGACGTCGTTTTAAACGTGGCTTGAGTGTTTATATAATAATATTTGTTTTAAAAAAATGTGAATGTTAGTTTAGGTATAATATAAATAAGAGAAAAATTGTAATTTTTAATGAAACATGTTATGTATGCCTAACATTTTTAAAAAGCCACACTTTTTGAGCTTATCAAAAGCTCTTACATAAGCTCATAAGCATACTTTCTACTCATAATAGCTTAGCAAAACACTTGTTAATGAATTCGTTTGTTACATGTTAATATAAGAATCAGTGTGGCAGTTAATTTTACATATTAAAAACCAACAGTGAACTTGGTAAAACACATCAAGTGAGATGACTATGAGCATTATATCCATACTGGTTTTATTTTAGGTTCATATGAACTTCAGAGGATCTCACCGGTAAAAGTAATTAGGTCGGTCCAGCGTTTTGGACAAATTCGGTTTCGGTCCGGTTCGGTCTTAGTCGGTCCGGTTTTCAAACCGTGATCACCCTTAGTTCAAATAGTTCTTGCTCCACACTACCTTATAAATCTAGAAAACAATTTTCAGACAAAGAAAACAGCCGCATATCGGAAAAGATACAAAACATTACTACATTTTATATGCTATTATTAAGAAAATTCTCAAGAGAAGTTACAAATCCGAAATACAATTTTGTACAATTCCAATGTGCACATGAATGCATGTCTCTTGATCACATTAAATGTATTACAGTATGGTGACAAAAAACCAAGTGATGAATCTTGAGAGTTAAGCAACTGATACCGATTCCAGTAGTGTATCAATGTAAACTTTCAACTTAGCTTTTGTAATTGCACCTTCTCTTCTGCTTTCTGGTATTTCTTTCCCATCTTTGAACATAATCAATGCAGGCAATCCGTAAACTTTGTACTCTTCTATTAGCTTTGGATTTGAGTCGTGATCGATCTTTACAACCAATAGCTTTTCTTCGTACTCCTGAAAGGTCACAAACCAGTAACAACTGTTTAAAAGGTGTTTGGCATTGCATTCTGAAAGTGATTATGTGACATAATCAGCTTATAAGTTGTAACCAACCGGGTTGCAAGACATATTTGAATGTCATCTGGTTAAAGTTTGTTACAATTAGATAATCAGTCATTAACGTGTTAGACAAATTCTGATTTATTAGGATTAAATCAAATATTAGAATTTTAAAACGGTTAAAAATATGGTCATTTGACCTCCAACTCTAAACATGTTAGCGTACTTGTATCAATGTTACCCCTTCTAATGTTATTGAATTGCTTACTAGTTGCTACTATTGATGCTATTAAAAGTTAAGTTTTGTGTGTTGGATGGAACTACTTATCTGCTTATTTCATAGGGAATAAGCAAAGTAAAATAAGTAAACCTGCTTAAGTTTAAATTATGAGCCAACTATGATAAGCTTGCTTACCCACTCGAGCTTATGAAGCTTTAGCTCAAGTTAAAAAGCTCATAAGCCCTTACTAAAATAGAGCTTACAAGATAGTAATTAAAATCTCAATAAGCTCATAAACCCATTTATAACATTGGGGTGCGTCTTTAAGCTAATTTTTGAGCTCATATGTCTCGGGCTTATGTTTCTTAGCTCATTTTGAAACTAATAAAAGTTATTATGTCATAAGAAGCTTATACGGGCATAAGTTTTGAAATAAGCCGGAAAATGGGCTTAAGCCAAAATCACAGAAGCCTCAAAAATAAGCAAAAAAGCAAAAACCTGAGCTGCAGATTCAATAGCAGGAGCAATTAAACGACAAGGGCCACACCAAGCAGCAATAAACTCAACTAAAACAGGCCTCTCACTTTTCAACACCACTTCCGTAAACTCACTCTCGTTTATCTCCTTCACCACCCCACATTTTATCACCTTATTAGTATTAATCTTCTTCAACCTCACACTCCACGATTTATTGTGAAACGAGAGGTTCAGTCTTCTGTATCCGAAAACTGAAGGTATCGCCGTCGAGGAAGTGGGGGTCGGTCGGACGGGGAGAAGCGTCGGACCGCGGTGAATCGCCGCCGTGGAAGAGGAGGAGGAGATTAGTGTGTCCATGATTATTATTCAGTTTGATGAATGTAGTGGTGAGACGTTATCGCTGATAAGTGGATTCTAATCCGAAGTAAGCTGACGTGGCTTATTCATGTTCTCCCAACCTTTTCTTTTTGTTTTCATGGAATAGATTTTTAACTGTGGTTGAATTGGGATTTGGTATATGAAGTGGGTTTAAGAGAGAGAAATTATATTTATTAAATTATATTTTATAATATATTTTAAATAAAAATAATTATTTATATAATAAAATTATAAAGAATATGAATTAATATAAATAGGGTCTCACATGTATAAAGAGAAAAAAAATGGCTCATAAAAGATTTACACAAACTCACTTCAAACCAACCTAAGTGGTCTCTTATCAAATTTTGATTCCAATACCATTTCTTTTGCCAAAAAAATGAACCAAACAATCGATTAATGTCTTTTCACTTCAAAACTCATACCAAAGTGACATAACAAACGGGCCCTAAATAATTGGAATATTTTTTAGGGGTAGGTTATTCAAACATCCCTAAAGTGAGGGTTTCGTACGGCGGGCTGTTGTCGTGGCATCATCGTATCAGCCCAAGAATTTTCGGCGCCGATTGTATCGTGGTTGGCGGTATACGGCTGTCGCATCGTGGTGACTAGCCATGTCATACTTTTTTTTGGGGAAATGCAAATAGATCATATGTGGTTTGCTTCATTTTGCATGTCTAGTCTCTAGGTATTCCATAAGTGCAGGCGGCCTCTTTTGTATGAAATTTTGGATGCGAATTTGGTTTCTCTAGCCAATGTGAAATGACTGATGGCCCTCTTTCTTCTTTCCTTTTTTCTTTTTCATTTTGAATTTCTAATTTTTTTAAAAATAAATAATTCATTTCTCCAATTTTATTTTCCAAGAATTTTTTCAATCTTATAAAATTTCAATTGTTTATCTAGATGATAGATCAAGCCCACCACTTATAATCTAATGATTAAAAACTGAGCAAACCCATTACCCATAACATCAATGGATTTTTTCTTCTCAGCTCCAAATCCTTTTCCAAAACAACATCACATTCAACCACGTGGTGAGGGGCGTTGAGGGATCTAACCCCAATCGATGTCGTCGAAGCACAAATGAACATGACCGTGTTCCTTTAAACCACCACAAGAACCACACCCATTTTAATCACCCACACAAACATCCCCAGTCGTGATTGTTGTTGTCGATGTCGTTCAAGCGATCGATATAACATTTTCCCAACATATTCACAACAAAAAACAACAACCCACGTCATCCATAAGAATAACGATCGTTAGAAATGTAACCGAAAAACATGTTAATTGCCTAACATTGCAACAAAAACAAAGATCGATACCTTAAATTGAGGAAAAAAAAAGATGAGTACCTTTAATTGACATTGAGCCTAAGATGGGTACTTTTTTATGCGATTTGCCCTTTTGTAAGATATGGGTCTTGATATGAGGCCTTGATTTGATTGTGGTTTTTTTGTGTTGGATTGGGAACAAATCTGGGTATCTATTAGATTGGGACCATCCTCTATATAATCTTTAGATTATTTGTGGTGGGTTTGATTTATCATCTTGATAACTATTGAGATTTATAAGATTGAAAAAATCTGGAAATGAAGATTGGAGATATGAAATTTTATTTTAAAAAAATTATAAATTCAAAGGAAAAAAAAAAAGAGAAAGAAGAAGAGAGCACATTAGTCATTTCACTTTGGCTAGGAACCAAATTCGGACCAAAAGTTTTCATACAGGGAGGCCGCCTGCACTTATGGAATTCTAGGGACTAGACATGCAATCTAAGCAAATCACAGGGAGCATATTTGCATTTCCTTATTTTATTTTTTTGAAATTATAGCCGTTATAAAAAGGATAAAGGGAGTTTTTTTAACCGTTTTTGTTACGCTTTTTTCAAACTTTTACCCCTTAAAAATCCTATAAATACCACCTTATTCTACCATACTTTACACACTCCTCCACTATAATTTATAACACATTATTTTCTACATCTTATATTATTTTTCTTCCAAAATGAATCCCAACAATCTTTAGATAACCGGTATGCTCAACGACCCCGAAAACCAAATTTCAGGCTCGTTTTCTTCAGCTAATCTCAACACCCAAATGCCTTACTATCCCAACTATAACCCGTATTCTAATCCCGATCAACAAATTTAATTTCAGCAATGGCAACTACAACAACAAATGCAATACACCAATATTTCTCAACAACAATCCGACCAACAATCCCACCAACCACAAGACGAAGTAGACGAGACGGTCCCGACTCTGTCGTCTAAGAAAAACGTTACACGGGGAAAACGTATCAAGAAAATGGCTAAGAGAAACGTTGAACCGGAACCGCAAGCCGAAGCCGTCAAGGTTCGAAATTTTTGGAGCCAAGACGAGGAGTTGCTTTTGACGGAATGTTTCATACAAATATCCGAGGATCCAAAAATCGGTTCGGATCAAAAAAATGATACGTTTTGGTACAAACTTCTTGAGGTATACAATGATGTAGCCGCCAAACGAGGCTTTCCGATTCGTACCAAGAACATGTTGACGGGAAAGTGAACTCCTATGAATCGAGAGATCACCAAGTTTAATTCGTTAGTGATCGAAACGAAGGTTATGAGTGGGGAAAACGATGAGAATTGGATGACACGGGTTGAAATCTTGTATAAAGTACACATGCGTTCGAATTTTAAGCTGTGCTTGGGCATTTTTGAATGACTGGGACAAGTGGAAAATCCCGATTCAACAAATGCAAGACGATACCGTCAATGGGTTATCGAAGAGAAACCCGAGGTATTTGGAGACGACGCGTTGCCTCGTCCACCTAGCGTACAAAAGATAGCTAAGAGTCAACGTTCTTCAAACTTGACCGCTAGTTCCGGTTCAAACCTGGCAATGTTTCAAGAAATGCTACAACAACAATACGAGTTAGACCGAAAGGAAAAAATGGAGCGTATCGACCGCGAGGTGAACTCTCGAGTCACATTATATGATTCTCAAAAGGTAGCCGAGGACTTGAAAGTCCTACAAATGTCGACCGACGGGATGGATCCGGTTGACGCGACTATCATCAACGCCCAAGAAGCACGAATCCGGGCTTTATATCAACCAAATCACTAGTTTACTTTATGTATTTTTAGCTATGATTTTATTTTTATGTAATGTCTTTTTTCTATGAATGTAATGTTTTTAATTTTAATGAAATTTATTTAACTTTAATTGTGTATTTTTTATTTCATATAAATGAAAAAAAATAAAAAATAAAAATCCCATGGCACCACATTTTGGGCTATGGCTTGAAGCAACGAGGGAGACACCCAAATGTGGTGTCATAGCTTTTCTAGTGCTATAGCACTTTTGCTAGTGTGGCAGCACTTTTTGTGCTATGACTTGAAGCCATGACTCAACCATACCCAATGCTCTTAGTGATACCCCTATAAATTATTACTAGTAGGTTTTTTAATATTTTTTATTATTTTTATATTTTTACAATTTTGTTTATGTTATAAAACTGTTAAAACGATAAGTGCGAAACAAAAATTATAAAGTTTGATAAGTCAAAAGTAAGAAATTGTTAAAAAATACGGAACCTGAAACTGTAAACAGTGGGTCAAAAGGGGGTGGAGGTGGTAGAATCTTGTACTTACGGTGGGCTAAAAGGGTACTAATAACACAACCCTATTTTTTATGTTTAGGAAAGTTGTGATTAAAAAAAGGGATATTTGGATAATGATTTTTTTATCTGGTGTATGTTTACGTATTTAATTATGGATGAGTTATTAATTCTAGAGTAAAATTTCATTGTTCGTTCTTGTGGTTTGCGTAAATCGAGCGTTTTGTTTTTTGGCTGAAGAAAACGCATTATTTGTCTTTAAGACTGGAGGTAATGGTGGCCACCAAACACCCCAATCAACCGAACCGGCGACCACGTCCCCCCTTGTGTTGCATTGTTTGGTCTGTTACCCGATTGAAACAATTGCACCCTCCCCTATCATTTTCCAATTGTTGGAGGGTGTTTAATGACTAAAAAAAAGAAAAAAAAAAACTTTTCTTTAAAACCTCATTTTATTCTCTATAAAACTCCACTTCTCTTCTCTATTTTTTCATATTCTCTTCTCCATGCTATCAACTATTTAACAACTCAAAAGTATGAATTCCGGTAAAAAAAATTATGATGATCTAAACGATGGGGTTAATAGTTTAACCTTCGAGTTTTAAAAGACGTCGTTTTGCTTACTCATCATGCTTTCACTTCTACAGTCTAAAAAAAACCCACGAGCACATGTAGAAATAGATCGTTACGGTGCTCATGATCGTTTAGTGGCGACATACTTCGTTGACAACTCAATGTATACCGAAGAAGCATTTTGTGCGCGGTTACGAATGAGCTAAAAACTATTCACGGTACTGATTGCATGGGAAAAGTTAGCATTTCCTCGTTGATTACGTGTACCTATGCAATTCGTCAACTAGCATATGGCGTCGAACCTGATCAACTAGACTAATATCTGCATATTGGTGTTAAAACTTCTCATGATCGTCTCGACGCTTTCTGTAAGGGGGTTATGCAGTTATATGGAGAGGAGCTTTTGTGAAAGCCTACACAAACCGATGTCAAAAAACTTTATGTTTTTCACGATAAAAAACATGGGTTTCATGGGATGTTGGGAAGCATGATTCCACGAAATTACTATGGGCTCAATGCCCAACTTCATATCATGGTCAATTATGTAGGGGTGATTCTAGGTTAGAGCTGTTCATTTTATTAGAAGCGGTTACCTCAAAAAATTTATGGTTTTGGCATGTGGTTACCTCACAAAATTTGTGTGTGTGTGTGTGTGTGTGTGATACCTATGCACATGTGTCAAATATGATTTGGGAAACAAGTCTTGATACTATTCGAAAAAATTTCGCAACTGAAACTTTTATCAACGAATTAAACATTAATATAATGATTTGGAAATTTTTAAAGGAGGGTGTGCTAGCGAATTTTAAAAATTTATATGTGCCATTTGACATCCCCTTCGACCCCAAGTTATTTTATAAGGTTGGACTGAAGCTGAAGGAAGTCTAACTTAAAAACTTTTCAAAAACAAAAGTACATGCCGGGAGACAACCCGGAATGTAATTTCAATTTTCGTATAGAGTCTGTCTTTCTAGATTGTCGATACGGCGTATCTGAATCCATGGATACGGCGTATTGACTGACATGGGCGTTATCTTTTTATTTTCCAGTACTTTAAAACTTTATTGTCAGACTTGTCAATACGGCGTATTCTTAAATACGAATACAACGTATTTGACCTCTGACCCGTACTTGTTTATTTTTTTTATGGGACTCAATACGGCGTATCCTGAAACATGGATACGGCGTATCTACCCTCCTGTACTGTTTTACGTTTTTACTTTATATCCTAATCGACAATTATTTCGAGATACGATTGTTGTGATTTTTCCTATCTTAAAACAGAGAAGTACTGATCATGAATTATGAAGATGGTGGTATGAATATATTCTGGTATTCTTTGTGTTGTAGTCATGTTGGTATTCAGATTCTTTTCACTATACAACACAAAAAGTTGCTCACAAACTATACATGGAGGATCATACCGAGCAAATCCCAGGGAGTTTTTGGTTCTAATTCTTTTTATTTCCTGTTTTTTATTTTATATTTATACAACGTGGGCATTGTATATCTCAAGTGGGAGAATGAGAATTAGAACGCTACCTATCTTTATTTTTACAAGAATATGTCTAATTTATGCTTAAATTTTAAAAAATTCTAGCATGTTTTGGTAAGATTATTATTGATGAACCTGCCACCATAACCCTTTATTCCATATTGTTGATTAAGCATATTTTCTTTCCACCCTTTTTACCCAAATTCACAAAAGATATAAGTGTACCGATGACTGTAGTAAACTTTAGAACTTGGCTCGGTATACTATTTGGGCACCATAATGAGTATTATTTTTATAATTAGAGTAACTTGTCCAGATTTGTAAATTTCTAAGATTACACCAAATAGCCTATTTCGTTTACAAAAATTATGTGTTATTAACTAACTATACTAGTTTGTTAACCCCCATGAAAAACCTCTTGTTTACTCTCATTTTTAGAGTAAGATACCTTTAGAAAACCCTTTGAGCCATTTCTATTCGTTTCTTCACAGTAAAAATTTGTTTCGTTACACCTCTACACCTTAGCCTACCATATAGATTAAGTCCGTGGTTGGTTGCAAGTTGCTTTTGTGGAAAAGTATGTACTTTATGTGTTCGTGTGCGTATTTCTTATCTTTGGTTAGGTCGGGAATTGCACAATGCAATAGGAATGTGAAAGTAGTGTCTTTTATTTTTTTTTTTTGTTTACTTCTTTCACATTATTTTATTTCTGAAACATGAGCGCTATAGAATTATTTTCCAGATTTTATTTTGATCGTGAAGTGTGTGAAAATTTTTACCCTCTATTAGTTGTTTCTAGTTTATGATAAAAAAATTGAAAAAAACAGAAAAAATACAAAAAAAATGTAAGAGAGAAAAAAGAAGAGGATTGTGAGAAAATCGGTTCGTCTAAACTTAACTGATTTTATTATTTAGGAGATAATCGATTATTTGTTGGTACGTACTATAAACCAACGATGTAAAGTTTTGTTGTATATTATTTTTAAGTTGGTTTCAAAAATTAACCAACTATGTATTTTTGTATCATGTGGTAGATATCAGCACTATTATTTTACTCATATATTATGGATGATTGAGAGTTGGTTGTTTGCGGGGACGCCAACTAGGTTTGTTTTTATAGGTTGACTAAGACATCTTTTAGGTCTTAATTCGTGTTCTACCAAAACAAAGAGTGAGTTCTAGTGTTTTGTTAAAGCGTGAGTTAGTCAGTGATTTATATCTTTTTCAAGGTTGTGGTCGGGAAAGTGGCTAGCAACACTTTTGTTTATTGGTTGGACTTAATCTATCTGTTTTGTTATTTTATTTTTACACCAATTATAAATATTTCCTATGAATAATCCCTACCCTATATTGTTCTTCATCCTAACCTTTGGTTTGCTTGAATGAGGGAGTGAGCAATCACATGTGTCTCATTTATGGATTTGAATATGTATGTGTGGTTTTCTCACCCTTGTTGGTGTATTACTGTTGATAAAGATTACTTAATCCTATTCTTTAGCTTATTCAAGTTAGGGAGTGAGCAATCATAAGTGTCGCTGTCATGGATTTAGGCATGCATTTGTGGTTTTGTCTCCTTTTCTAAAATATTGGTATCGATAGAGATTAAAAAGAATGATCAACCTTGAAGCCTTATCATATTAACCCAATCAACCCTTTTAGACTGGTTACTCCCTAACTTTAGTGGTGGAGATGTGTATCCTTGCCAAGCTTATGATAGAATACTCGTCACGACCAAGCAATTGAGCGAACTACTAAATGTTACCACATAGATTAGTTGAGTGATTTGAGTGATTTCGTTTCCTATTTCGTGAGGTGTTTGGTTGTGCGCTAGTAATTGAATAAAATGTTTAAAGGAAAATTTCTAAAACATTCGTTTGGGATACATTTTCATAAGATAAATTCTAAAGTCTACTTGAGGACAAGTTGGATCATAAATAAAGAAGTTTGAGATAGTCTACTAAATCTGAATAATACAATGTATCATTCTAGACGGATACGTTATTTCACAAGACTTAGACAAGATCAAGACCATTGCCTGACTTTGAATAATACGCTGTATCCACATCAGCAGAAACGCCGTATAAGATACTTTGTTCAACATTCTGAAGAAACACAATTTCCATCTAATACGCCGTATCCAGAATCCCCTATACGTCGTATTCAGTGGCGGGTAATGAATATTCCAAAATTAAATAATCGTGGAGCCCAATCCAATTTACCTCAATACGCCGTATCGGATCCCTCCAATACGGCATATCGATCTATTTTCAGAGCCTATAAATAGAAAACCTAAAACTCGGTTTTCAATATGCTTTTAACCACCAAGTTTGATTCTCAGAAGATTTAAGAAACCAAGAAGGTCCTGCAAAGTGCTCCAATCCATAGGAAAACCCTTGTAATCTCTACACTCTATATACGCATTCGGTTAGCGTAATGTTTCGTTACTTTAATCGTTCATCTATGAATTTATGTATTGTTACAATGACTATCGACTAATACTTTAGGTATTATCCATGTTTATGACAATTTAATGTTTGGTTTTGTTTATATCTATTGTTTACTTGTTTGTTGAGTGTTGATTATATTTATCACTACATATTTGTTTATGTTTGATTATGTGCTATTTGTCATTCAACTGGATCTAGTTATACGGACTAAGTAGACTAGAGTCTGGGATAAATAAAACATACATCTTATATATGCGACTCTGGAATTATAAGACTATAAATTTATGCCCCCAGTGCTCCCCTGGTTAAGTGAATGATAGTCTAAGTGGTGACTTAGGATTACAAATAACATTATGTTTCCATGTTTTGGATCTCGATGGATCGTAGACTACCAGCATATATATAACGATTGAACATAAGTGGGTAAAGCCTCGATGAGCTAGGTTTCAATATTCACCAATGTTTTCTCCTAGATAGATTATAATCAACGGTGTATACTTTATGCGAGTTTGGTTAATTGTGACAGGATTAACTGAAAAACAAACCTAGAGTTTAGGGAGATGACCCACCTAAGTTTGGAATGATAAAACACCAACAAAGTAATACAATCATTGCACTTATAAACAATACCTATGTTTTATTGGATTAAATATGGTTAATACGTTTTCCTTACATTAGGCTCGACCGCTTCTTTATTTTTTTTTATCAACTTATGTGTGTTAATTGTCATCATTTAGTTTAGTTGATGCGGGTCTTGCGAACTCGCAAAGAGTTTTACAATCTCGTAGGCAGAGTACCTAATCGTTGCAATGTAGTATAGCAAGGACTCGGGGGTTGTTATCGTTCTCTAGGGAATAGCGTGTGAAGGCTCGAACTAAACCTAACTAAGATCTAAGGGGTTGAAAGAAGATTATTTTTGTATTTTTATATTTTATAGAAAGCAAGTAAAATTCTGGTTATGAGAGGTAGGTTTTGGTTTTAAACTAATATTAAATCTAAACTAAGTTGGTGGGAACTCGTATGATAAACAAATATATTTACTTAATCATGCACTAATCCTCAGGTTGCTTCTCCTAATCCTATTGCTTTGTCACACTTGTGATGATCTGTGTAAGTATTTCCTAGGTCATGAACAGATTGCACGAATCCACCGTCTATGTAATATTCTGTTAAGGCAACACATAGGTAAGGTAGTATGAAGAATATTACAAGGCCCCTAAGAGTACATTACATGTATTAAAATACTTAAGATGGATCAACCATATTAGGGGTAAGGTAGTATGAAGACTTTTACCGATGGTATCCTTTCTACACACTCGCGTTTCCCTAGACGTCTATGCTAATGTAATATGTTATAGTCAGTTTTCTAGAGCCTAACGCACACATCCATCACAAAAAGCAATATTAAAAGGATCTACAACATAAGTTTTATGCAATCATAAGTAAATACTAATGGATCTAGCCTAGCATGTTAAAGAGAAGCGAAGAACATAAATTAATCAGACAACACATAGACATATTGAAAGATTAAAGGATAAATGACTTCACTTGATTAAAACATGAGTTAAAGGGTGATACAAGAGGGTTTTTAGGCCCTAAAAGCTGCTACACCTGAACCCTAATAATAAGAATCAATTCTAAAAAGTTACCCACAAGTTCCATACTAAAACCCTAAAATCGAGTTTGCATATATAGGAAATAGGCCGCGACGGCGTTGCAAGATTTCTAACGTCATTGCTTCGCCGGATCTTCTAGGGTTTCTTTTGAGGCGGTTACATCCTGACGCCGTCACAAAGTTCTTGACGCCGTCTCTTGTACGTTCTGACGGCGTCGCTAAGAATTGCGATGCCGTCTCCAGGCATTGTATGCATATTCTTGAAACCACTTCTTGTAAAGTTGCAATCTTGTCCCGTTTCTTCCCAAATTGAGTCCAAGTGTATTTCCTCCAAAAGCTTCCTAAATGCTAAAAACACAAAAAGAAACGATTACGCACGTATTTTGGGCATATTTGCATGGTTAAGGGGTTAAATGACCCCGAAAAGTGTATAAAATAACACCTCATCAAATACCCCTACACTTGAGATTTGCTTGTCCTCAAGCAAATGGGCTTTTCTACCTAGACAATAGCAATATCAGGGGAATTTAACTTACTTTTCAAAGATAATTTACAGCACAACCAATTAGACCTCGTAATTAAAAGCACGGAAAATATATACTAGCACCTCACAATAAGTGTTTGGATTCTCTCTTTCTCTCGGGTGTATAATGAATTATAACAATAAATAAAACGGAAACATAACACTCATTACCTGTCGTAGCATATAAATTACCATAGGCTTGGTAAAAGATCAAAAACCTCCACCGCAATGGCTTAAGCACCTAGGAATTACTATCAAAGAGGTCTTTAAGGGGTTGTGGCGTAAGGGTGTAAGTTAAACGGAAATGGAAATGGATGAGATATATTTTGGTGAATTTGGGGTGATGATGAGTTAATAATTATACAAGAATACATGCGAAGGCGTTGCTAAGCCAAAACTCGACCACACTAGGACTAAGATATACAAACTTTACAACTGACTATCTTGATATAAACATGAACATAAGCAAAATGGCAGCCCGTACATTTTTCTCTCCTTTTTTATATACATCTTTTTTTGATTATTTTTTTATATACATTTTTTGTACACTTTTGCCCTGCCATTTGCTGAAACATAATAATACATGACTTGGGGTTTATAACGTACCCCTACACTTGAGTTTTAGAACTCATAATTACAAACTAATTAATGACCTGAATTGCGAGGATAAAAATAACATGGAGTGTATTAAGCACGTATGGGGGTAATAAATTGACTTTCTTCCCCATTTTCTCCATATAATAAAAACTACCACAAATCCTAATAGTCCCGAAACTGTATACACTAATCAAAAGACTCGACTTAGCAACCATGTACTCAAGCAAATAATTAACTGGGTTTACAATAATGTACTAAAAACGAGTACATACTGTAACAATCCGTTATTTCAGGTCATTTTACGACTTCAATAATTCCATTATTTATTTTTAGGGTTTTACGCGTTTACTTTTAATTTTCATCGTTTAGTTAAATCGCGTAAACTAAAAATCAACAATCAACGTCTATATACTCCGTTAAACTTATAACTCATCTAATATACTTAATTAGGGTATATTGATAAGTTTTAACATTTTTATAAGCATAGTATTTTTATGTTACCCGATTTTAAGTTTCATGACTTAAAGGCTTAACATTAGTAACTACTGGGACCAAGCACCTCAAGCCAAGCACCTCACCACCTCAAGCCAAGGACCTCACCACCTCATAGAGAGGTGGCGTGCATATAGCAAACCACAAGACCACTTGGTCTTGAATTAGCATACAAGGTCTTATAGTAAGACATGTGTCTTAGATATTTCTCTTATATAAACACTAGTTTATTCCACTTCACTTATCCTTTACGATAAATCACCAAATACCTCTCTTTTCCCTACCTTATTTCAGCAACAACAACACACCATCAAGGGTATTTCAAGCTTGGATTAAAGGGTTAATAAGCTAGGATTTTGGAGCTTAAGATCTAGAGTTCTTAGTTAATTTTGGGTTTATTGTTCACTAGTCACTCCTATCACTTTGTAAGCATGCCAATCTCATTTCCATACTTGTATTTCCATATATAATGCATGCCATGTTCATATTAGAACTTATATATACTTGTGGTGTTGAAAAAGTTAATGAAAAGCTTATTTCTAAAAACTCAGATTCTGACTTTGAAAATCAGACCTAAGTTCGAATTTGTAAAACCTATGTAAACATATTTTTGGCCTTAGCTGCTTCTAGTACACTTACACATATGTCTTGGGATGTTCCTTATTTTTTTCAGAATTTATAAAGGTCGTTTACTATAGTTAATAAGCCCTACAAGAGAAGTTAGTTAATACCGACAAGATTCTGAGTACCAAATTTCATTTATAAAACTCACTATGTTAGGTGCGTTTTGAGAATTTGAGCCAGTTGAAACATTTGTAGAGGACTCTTTAAATTAGATTCTGAGAGTTGAGTGAACCTGTGACGATAAGTAACGAAGGAGTTACAGCCCGTTTACCGAGAGGCAAAGCTGCTGTCTTGGGACAGCAGTGACTGAAGTGCTCCATTTTGGTTATAACGTTTGATTTGTAACAAAGTGAGTCAGATGGCTTGTATAACTGAAAACTAGACTCAGTGTAGATAATCTTAGGATCTGGAAACGCATTGTTTTTTTTGGGAAAAAAACAAGGGAGATATAGCAAATTTCACGACACAAGTTTTCTGGAAAAACTGTTTTGAATAATCCGAAAATGTTTTTGCATAAGCGTCCCAACCACCTAAAAACTTATGAGATGGAATAAGAAGCCTTAAATAATGAGATTAGACCTGTTTAGCTTGTTTAGAGAGTCTCCTAATAAAATCGGGCTTTAAAATGTTGCTAGATACGCTCGATGTATGTTAGTCTATTAATTACTAAAAAACTAGTTTCAATCTACATTTTAGTTTAAGTATTAAAAACCCTTTCTTAAGATTTTGACATATAACTTATAACTACCCAGTACTATATTAATAGGGAATTTCATAATCATATGAGGCCTTTTCGGGGTGTCGTATCGACGAGTTGTGGATTTACGATTTAAAGTGTCCTGGCTCCTCATACGTTCATGCATGACCTCCTAAATTATGTAGCCCGAAAGATAGTATGGTGTTATTATAAAAAGGATTTAAAGTCCAAAAAAACTTTAGGGATACGTCATATAAACAACTTAAGAATCTATGATCAACATTATAATCAAAGTCAATAACTTATATTATCAAACTTTTATTCTAAGACATGATCACTATACTTTCGTAGGTCATCGTTAAAGCTTGTGATCTCGCAATACACCATCTATCGTTATAATCCACTACTAATCACTACGGTGAGTTCATAGACCTATTTTTATACGATTACAATGATTTACAACAATTGGGGTGAGAAACATGCATTGTTTTTTATATTTTGGACGCAAGTACACTTTAAACAATAATTTTCGTGTTTTGCCTAAGTAGCTAATAACCCACTATTCCCATGATAAAAAAAAAAAAAAAAAAAAAAAAAAAAAAATAATCATGAAACTGTTAATTACAGGATTGTAAGTGTGATTGTTATGAATAGATCATTATTTGGGATTGGACATCCACCGTTTGGGTGCGTAGCGCTCACTGAGTTTTGGAGGTAACGAACGAGAAATGTTTAACCCAAAATCAACAATATCGATACGAATTTTCCCCATTTAACTTCCCTCTTCTTTCTCTTTGCGTTTTAACTATAAAATTCATTTCCTTTGACCAATAGAACTAAAAACAATCAACCATAAATTAAACACACACATTAATGTAACATATAAATCCATTACAATACATAACCCCCCCTCACACAACAAATAACCATTAGATAACAAAATGTCGGAACAATTTGGATGTGCGGGTGAACTTCTACACGGACACATGTTTGCATTAATTTGCATACACATATATGTTGTAGCTTCAGTGTCATGAGCATAGGGAATCGTAATTACTTTTGCGATATTGTATTTGTTACTTTATCATACACTTAGAAATCTTGCAGTCTACTTTATACATTACTTAAACCTGTGAATTCACCAACTTTATGTTGATGTTTTAAAGCATGTTTTTCTCAGGTCAATAAGGTACAAGAAACAAGGATACATTGGTGGTCATCATTTTGGGGAGTGACTTTGCTATAAAGATTTAAATGCATTAAATTTTGGAGTATTTGTTATGTATCAAAATCCTTACATTTCACGGATGAACAAGTTAAGCTATAGGCTTATGTAACGAACAAGTTTATTAAATCCAATGTATCATTTTCAAACGGCTCATATAGAGGTCATTCTCATATCTTGTGCTATTTATCTATGAAGTAACACTTCATGACCCTTATTCCGCTGCGACTTAATTTGGGGTGTTACAGATTGGTATCTAGAGCCAAGGTTATAGAGAATTAGGTCAAATGTTTTTACTTGGACTATAATCGTTTTCACAAACATTGCATCATACAAAAGGTTTTCACGGGACATACATACACTATTGAGTTACATTAGTTGGTTATACTAGATGCTTTCATGATTTATATACGTGTTTATATTATATTACATATATTACTATACATATCTTATATATTATACTTATATAAGTTTCTATTATTGTTACAGATTAGTCATGTCATCAGACAACACATCGTCTACAGTTACCTATACGTTCATATCTTCTGATTCGGATGGACCATCATGGGGTATTCCACTTATGAATGCTGGCGAGCTTCCTGAGATGGACCCCTACAAGGAGGTTACCCAACAAGGGCAGGCAGCACCATTGTCACATACTTATGTGCCTGGCCCTATGGAGCTAAAGCATCATATACTAGTGTACATTCCAGAGCTAGTTTTCCCGGAGTACCACGTGCCATCAGATGATGACATCCAGATTGAGGATTAGCCTTATGCCACTGATGCTTCACCATCAGCCCTATCACCAGGCTACATTGCTGAGTCTGATCCAGAAGAAGATCTGAAAAAGGATTCTGAGGAGGATTCGATTGATTATGCTGCTGATACAGATGATGATGAGGAGGATGAGGAGTCCTCAGATGATGACGAGGAGGAGGAGGAGCACCTAGCTCCTGTTGTTGCTTTATCAGCTATTGATCATGTCCCCTCCGCTAAGGAGACAAAGCCGTTTGAGACCGATGAGTCTGCGGCTACACCACCACCACCACCACCTGCATACCGTACTACTTCTAGGATGTCTGTCCGAACCCAGACACCTATACCGTTTCCTTCCGAGGAAGAGGTTGCTAGGCTTTTTGCCTTACCTACTCCACCACCATCTCCACTCACTCTATTATCATCACCACTTCCCCATATACCATCACCACCCTCCCATCACCCATTACCATTACCTGCACCATCCACTAGCCGCATAGCTGACATACCCGAGGCTGAGTTGCCGCCTCGAAAGAGGTTACTACTTACTGCTCCCACACCTAGGTTTGAGATTGGGGAGAGTTCTACTGCTGCTGCTGCTAGACAGCCGAGATCTACTATGGCTCGTAGAGTCGACTATGGTTTTGTGGATACTTTAGATGCTAGTATTCGTGCTTCAGAGCAGAAAGCTATGGCCGCAGTTGAGTTGGTCAACTTGAGGGTTAATTATCAGGCCAGTGTTCATAGACGGGAGAGTGAGGAGTTCCAGACACGTCATCAGGATGCACAGGATGATCGTGCTGCCTTACGTGATGAGGTAGATACATTAAGGAGGTACCTTTCCTCCCTGTGTACTACTCATGAGCAGGAGAGAGTTGAGGCCCGTCAGGCTTTAGATAGGTCTGAGGCCCACATCAGGGCTTTGGAGGCACGGATTGCAGTTTTAGAGACTCAGGCGTATCGCCACGAGTGGCAGCGTCAGGACGCAGATGATCGTGCTACTGGACACATCATGCGTATCCAGGCACTGAAGGCTGGAGCACTCGTTGATACTTTGGAGGACACTGGTAGTGGTGCCTAGATTTACCTTTCTGTTATATTTTAGCTACCTTGTATAGCTTATTAGGTTTTATGGGTAACTCCCAGCTAGTAGGCTGTAGGTTTTTTTTTCACCATCTAGCTATCTTGTATGGCATGCTAAGTATTATGGGTTATCCCCAGCTAGCATGGCGGTAGGATTTTATGTATCCAGTGCTGTAACAAACTATTATGTATGTCGATTCGATGTAGTGATATATATGATATCGATTGGTTATGTTATTGTTGGTTTCAGTCATGTTAGTTCATTGTGTGTTGTGATCTCACTTTATTTATCATGTATATGTCATGTCATGGCTATGATTTTATTAAATCTAACGGGTATTATATTTTCTTGTGATTTGAAGAAAATGGCACCAAAAAGAACCACGAGGTCAACACCAGCTATAACAACCACCACCACTACCCCTATGACTAATGCCCATCTTAAGGCACTGATCGACCAAGGTGTTGCTGATGTACTGGCAGCACGTGACGCTGACAGAAGCCGGAATGGCGAAGACAACCATGATTCTAGAACGGGTGTAAGGAGACAAGCTCCTTTTGCTCGTGAGTGCACTTACCCAGATTTCATGAAATGCAAACCCCTATATTTTAAGGGTACTGAAGGAGTCATCGAGTTGACTCAGTGGTTTGAAAGAATGGAAACTGTGTTCCGTATAAGCAACTGCACTGTGGAAAACCAAATCAAGTTTGCCACTTGTACTCTTCTTGGAAGTGCTCTAACGTGGTGGAACTCCCACGTTAGGACTGTTGGTCATGACGTTGCGTATGCAATGACTTGGACAAACCTGAAAAAGAAAATGACCGACAAGTACTGCCCAAGGGGCGAGATTAAGAAGCTTGAGGTTGAGATGTGGAATCTGAAGGTTAAAGGTACCGATGTGGTAAGCTATAACCAGCGTTTTCAGGAGCTGGCATTGATGTGTGCCAGGATGTTTCCGGAAGAGTCGGATAAGATCGAGAAGTATGTCGGTGGTTTGCCCGACATGATTCACAGAAGTGTAAAGGCATCTAAGCCAAGAACCATGCAGGATGCAATTGAATTTGCAACTGAACTCATGGACAAGAAGATCAACACCTTTGCTGAACGTCAGGCTGACAACAAGAGAAAGTTTGATGACACTTCTAAGAACAATCAAAACCAGCAGCAGCCTCCCAAAAGGCAGAATGTGGCACGGGCTTATACCATAGGGTCTGGTGAGAAGAAACCTTATGGAGGATCTAAACCTTTGTGCTCCAAATGCAACTATCACCATGATGGGCAATGTGCTCCCAAATGCCACAAGTGCAACAGAGTTGGCCATCTGGCCCGAGACTGTAGGAGTCCTACAAATGCCAACAACAACAACAACCAAAGAGCCCCAAGAGCAAATCCTGGAGTTCTCACTTGCTTTGAGTGTGGAGCTCAGGGCCACTTCAAGAAGGATTGCCCAAAGTTAAAGAACGGAAATTAAGGAAATTGGGTTGGGGTTGGAAATGCTGTGGCAAGAGCTTATGTTGTAGGTGCTGCCAGAACAAACCTGAATGCCAATGTTGTCACGGGTACGTTCCTCCTAAACAACAATTATGCTTTGATTTTATTTGATACGGGTGCCGATAGGAGTTTCGTATCTACTGCATTTAGTTCTTTGATTGATATCATTCCAATTACATTAGACTATGGTGTTGACGTCCAGTTAGCTGAAGGTAGAATAATTTAGGTTAATACACTTATTTGGGGTTGCATTTTAAATCTTCTAAACCACCCATTCAACATCGACTTAATGCCCGTAGAGATGGGTAGTTTTGACATCATAATCGGCATGGACTGGTTATCAAAATATCAGGCCGTTATTGTCTGTGCTGAGAAGATCGTTCGTATCCCCTTTGGAAATGAAATCTTAATTGTTCGTGGTGACGGAAGCAGCCATGAACACGGGTCTCGATTAAACATCATCTCATGCACCAAGACCCAGAAATATTTGCTGAAAGGATGTCAAGTCTTTTTGGCACATGTTACCACGAAGAAGGCGGAAGACAAGTCAGAGGAGAAGCGACTTGAAGATGTACCCATTGTTCGAGATTTTCCCAAAGTATTTCCTAAGGACTTGTCGGGTATTCCACCAGCCTGACAAGTGAAATTTCAAATTGATTTGATACTTGGTGTTGCACCTGTAGCACGGGCACCTTATCGATTGGCTCCGTCCGAGATTAAAGAATTGTCGGACCAGCTGAAAGAGATTTTCGACAAAGGCTTCATAAGACCCAGTTCCTCACTTTGGGGAGCTCTGGTCTTGTTTGTTAAGAAGAAGGATGGATCATTCCAGATGTGCATCGATTACCGAGAATTGAATAAGCTAACGGTAAAGAACCGTTATCCGCTTCCAAGGATTGACGATTTATTCGATCAACTTCAAGGGTCGAGTATCTACTCAAAGATCGACATGAGGTTGGGTTATCACCAACTAAGAGTTTGTGAAGAAGACATCCCGAAGACCGCATTCAGAACTCAATATGGACATTATAAATTTCAAGTGATGCCATTTGGTTTGACCAACACACCTGCTGTATTTATGGATCTTATGAATCGGGTATGCAAACCATATCTGGATAAATTCGTATTGTCTTTATTGATGATATTCTAACCTTTTTGAAGAGCAAACAAGAGCACGAAGAGCATCTAAAGCTAATATTGGAGTCGCTAAAGAAAGAGGAGTTGTATGCCAAATTCTCTAAATGTGAATTTTGGATCCCCAAAGTACAATTTCTCGGTCACTTGATTGACAGCCAGGGTATTCACGTGGATCCCGCCAAGATCGAGTCAATTAAAGATTGGACATCTCCTAAGACTCTAACGGAAATTCTTCAATTTTTAGGTCTTGCCGGATACTATCGAAGATTCATTGAAGGGTTTTCAAAGATAGCTAAATCAATGACCAAGCTAACCCAGAAGAAGGTCAAGTTTGATTGGGGTGACAAACAAGAAGCAGCCTTCCAACTATTGAAAGAAAAGTTATGCAGGGAACCTATCTTGGCTTTACCTAAAGGAGCTGAGAACTTTATCATTTATTGTGATGATTCTCATAAAGGATTAGGTGCTGTCTTAATGCAAAATGAGAAGGTGATTGCTTATGCATCACGACAACTGAAAATTTACGAGAAGAACTACACCACCCACGACTTAGAGTTAGGAGCAGTAGTGTTCGCTCTAAAACTTTAGAGGCACTATCTGTATAGAACCAAGTGTACTGTGTACACTGATCACAAAAGCTTACAGCACATCCTTGATCAGAAAAAATTAAACATGAGACAACGTCGTTGGTTGGAATTTACCAGTGAATACGATTGTGAGATTCGTTATTACCCGGGAAAAGCAAATGTGGTGGCCAATGCTTTAAGCAGGAAAGAACGATAGCCACTGCGGGTTCGAGCCTTATTTATGACTATTGGTTTAGATCATCCCAAGCAAATTTTAGAAGCTCAGACTAAGGCAAGAAAACCAAAAAACCTCAAGTCTGAAGATGTGGGAGGTATGCTAATTGAAGCTTCAAGGGAACCAAAAAAGCTTAGGAAAGAAAAGTTAGAACCGCATGATGACGAAATGCCGTGTTTGAATAACATAAGTTGGTTGCCATGCTACGGTGATCTAAGGACTGATTATGCACGAGTCCCACAAATTGAAATATTATGTTCATCCAGGTTCTGACAAGATGTACCAAGAAATGATGCAATTATACTAGTGGCCCAACATGAAAGCCGATATTGCCACCTATGTTAGCAAATATTTGACATGTCTAAAGGTCAAAGCTGAACACCAAAAACCATCTGGTTTTTTGGTGCAACCTGAGATTCCTCAGGAGAAGTGGGACAATATTACCATGGATTTTGTCACCAAGCTCCCCAAGACATCAAATGGTTATGATACCATTTAGGTGATAGTAGACCATCTTACTAAGTCTGCACACTTTCTACCGATGAGGGAAAATGACTCTATGTCAAATTAGCAAAACTATACTTGAAAGAGGTGGTCACGAGACATGGAATATAAGTCTCAATCATTTGTGATCGTGACGGTAGATTTATGTCAGGTTTCTGGACGGCATTTCAAAAGGCTTCGGGTACTCGGTTAGATATGAGTACTGCGTACCATCCGCAGACTGATGGGCAAAGCGAAAGAACCATTCAAGCACTAAAGGATATGTTACGCGCTTACGTGATAGACTTTGGGAATGGTTGGGAAAGACACTTACCATTGATTGAGTTCTCACACAATAATAGCTATCATAAGAGTATGAAGGTTGCCCCATTTGAGGCACTTTATAGTCATAAGTGTCGTTTACCTGTTTGCTGGGCAGAGGTCGGAGATGTTCAGCTTACTGGTCCAAAGATTATTCATAAAACAACCAAAAAGATCGTTCAAATCAAACAAAGAATTCAAGCCACTCGTGATCGCCATAAGAGTTACGCCGATGTGAGGTATAAGCCTTTAGAATTTCAAGATGGTGACCAAGTCATGTTAAAGGTATCGCCTTGGAAAGGGGTTATCTGTTTTGGAAAACAGGGGAAGTTAAACCCAAGGTATAATGGCCCTTTCAAAGTGTTGGCAAAAGTGGGAACTGTTTCTTACAGACTAGAACTTCCTCAGCAATTTAGCAGGGTTCATAGCACATTTCACATATGTAATTTAAAGAAATGTTTATCCAACGAGCCGTTGGATGAAATAGACATTGATGATAAACTTCACTTTGTTGAAAAACCAATAGATATCATGGATCATGAAGACAAGCAGTTAAAGCAAAGTCGTATTCCAATTATCAAAGTTCAATGGAACTCCAGGAGAGGTCCTGAGTTCACATGGGAACGTGAAGATCAATTTCGAAAGAAGTATTCGCATCTCTTCACAAAGAAAAGGAAAACCGCACCCTCAACAAGTGTCGCATATTGAGCCTTGCAGACAAGTCTCCTTTAACGAGGGAAGACTGTAACAATTTTATTTCAGGTCATTTTACGACTTCAATAATTCCATTATTTATTTTTTTTAAGGTTTTACGCTTTACTTTTAATTTTCATCGTTTAGTTAGAAATCACTTAAACTAAAATCAACAATCAACGTCTATAAGCTCCGTTAACTTATAACTCTCAATATACTTAATTTAATGGTATAATTAAATAAGTTTTAAACATATTTTAGAATCATATGTATTTTTATGTTACCTACCACCTACCCGGGGGGGTTTTTTTTTTAAGTTTTCGTGACTTAAGGGCTTAACATTAGTAATTACCGGGACCAAGCACCTTAAGCCAAGCACCTCACCACCTCAAGCCAAGCACCTCACCACCTTAAGCCAAGCACCTCACCACCTTATAGAGAGGTGTCGTGCATATAGTAAACCACAAGACCACTTAGTCTTGAATTAGCATAAAAGGTCCTTATAGTAAGACATTGTCTTAGAAATTTCTCTTTATATAAACACTAGCTTAATTCCTCTTCACTTATCCTTTACATAAATCACCAAATACTTCTCTTTTCCCTACCTTATTTCAGCAACAACAACACACCATCAAGGGTATTTCAAGCTTGAATTAAAGGGTTAATAAGCTAGGATTTTAGAGCTTAAGATCTAAAGTTCTTAGTTAATTTTGGGTCTATTGTTCACTAGTCACTCCATCACTTTTGTAAGACATGCCATCTCATTTACATAACTTGTATTCTCCATATAAATGCATGCCATGATTCAGTATAGAACTTATATATACTTATGTTGTTGAAAAAGTTAATGAAAAGCTTATTTCTAAAAACTCAGATTTTAACTTTGAAAATCAGACCTAAGTTCGAATTTGTAAAACCTATGTAAACATATTTTTGGCCTTAGCTGCTTCTAGTACACTTACACATATGTCTTGGGATGTTCCCTATTTTTTTGGAATTTATAAAGGTCGTTTACTATAGTTAATAAGCCCTACAAGAGAAGTTAGTTAATACCGACAAGATTCTGAGTACCAAATTTCATTTATAAAACTCACTATGTTAGGTGCGTTTTAAGAATTTGAGCCAGTTGAAACATTTGTAGAGGACTCTTTAAATTAGATTCTGAGAGTTGAGTGAACCTGTGACGATAAGTAACGAAGGAGTTACAGCCCGTTTACCGAGAGGCAAAGCTGCTGTCTTGGGACAGCAGTGACTGAAGTGCTCCATTTTGGTTATAACGTTTGATTTGTAACAAAGTGAGTCGGATGGCTTGCATAACTAAAAACTAGACTCAGTGTAGATAATCTTAGGATCCGGAAACGCGTGATTTTATAGGAAAACAAGGGAGATATAGCCAATTTACGACACAAGTTTTCTGAAAAACTATTTTGAACAAATCCAAAAATGTTTTTGCATAAGCCAACACCTAAAACTTATGAGATGGAATAGAAGCCTTAAAATAATAAGAGTAGACATGTTTAGCTTCGTTTAGAGAGTCTCAGAAAATAGGCTTTAAAATGAGCTAGATACGCTCGATTTAAGTTAGACTTATAAACTACATAAAACTAGTTTCAATCTACTTTTAGTTTAAGTATTAAAAACCCTTTTTAAGATTTTGACATATAACTTATAACTACCTCTACTAGATTAATAGGGAATTCAGAATCATATGAGGCCTTTTTCGGGTATCGTATCGACGAGTTTGTGGATTTTACGATTTTAAAGTGTCTGACTTCTCATTCGTTCACTACATGACCTCTAAATTATGATAGCCCGGAACGATAGTATGATGTTATTTTAAAAGGCAAATAGCCAAACGAAACTTTAGGGATACTTCATATAACAACATAAGAATATATGCTCAACATTATAATCAAAGTTAATAACTTTATATTATCATATTTTATTCTAAGACATGATCACTATATTTTCGTAGGCCATCGTTAAAGCTTGTGATCTCGCAATACATCGGGGGGTTATAATCCATACTAATCACTAACGTTAGTTCATAGCCCTATTTTTATATGATTACAATAATTTACAACAGTTGGGGTGAGAAACATGCATTGTTTTTATATTTGGACGCAAGTACACTTTAAACAAAATTACGAGTTTGCCTAAGTAGCTATAACCCACTATGACCATGAATCATGAACTATTAATTACTGGATTGTAAACGCAGATGTTATGAATAGATCTATTTGGGATTGACATCCCTGTTCGGGTGAGTAGCGCTCACTAGTTTTGGAGGTACCGAAACAACGAATGTATACCATGTCGGAACAATTTGGATGTTGTGGGTTGAACATCTACACGGGAATAATGTTTGCATTAATTTGCATACACATATATGTTGTAGCTTCAGTGTCATGAGCATAGGGAATCGTAATTACTTTTGTGATACTGCATTTGTTACTTTATCATACACTTAGAAATCTTGCGGTCCTACTTTATACATTACTTAAACTTGTAAATTTACCAACTTTATGTTGACATTTTAAAGCATGTTTTTCTCAGGTCAATAAGGTACAAGAAACAAGGATACATTGGTGGTCATCATTTTGGGGAGTCAATTTGCTATAAATATTTAAATGCATTACATTTTGGAGTATTTGTTATGTATTCAAATCCTTACATTTCATGGATGAACAAGTTAAGCTATGAGCTTATGTAACAAACAAGTTTATTAAATCTAATGTATCATTTTCAAATGGCTCATATATAGGTCATTCTCATATCTTGTGCTATTGATCTATAAAGTAACACTCCATGACCCTTATTCCGCTGCGACTCATTTTAGGGGTGTTACACATACATGAAAGGCTAAGGCGATTTAGGTGTAACATTTGGTGTGGGTGTAATAAATGTTCTTCATTAATAATCCAGAATCTACTAGAAAATTATGAGAACCGTGAAAAGGATAGGCTTTGAGGGGTGTACTAGGGGTATCTTGAACTAAAAATGAGTGCGAAGCAAGGGTGAGGGGTATTTATATGGTTGGGAGATTATAATAACAAATACATGTTTAAAACAGGGTTTATCCTAGTGCCTCTTATCATTTAGCAAATCCTAATCACACGAATACGATCTCACTAGCGGCCTCAGGATGAATCACAAAAACAAGTTCTAGAATTTAATATACTACCGGTACACTCTCATATAGTTTTAACCGATTCCAATGCTCTAGAAAAAGCGACAAAACCACATATGCACGATCAAATCCATTAACGCGACACATGTGATTGTTCATTCCTTAACTCAAGCAAGCTAAAGGTGAAACTATCTTAGGTATCAAAAATGGATACCTGAATTCCTAAATATCTAGGGGTGAACCTCACATTTTTTGGGTGGAATTTTTAAAGTGGTAGGTGTTGTCCTAGTTGTAGGATACTTCTTGTTGGATCCCACTTCAATAGATCGAATTCCTAAGCTTGTTTAAGGTTTAGTTATATTAGATAAATCTAACACAACTATAGTAGAAACTTTGTTAAGTGTATTAAAGATTATGCGGAATCTAATCTTTAATATTAGAAGAATTCTTAATGAAACAGTAACACAAGATCACAATTCAACAAACAATAAAAGCTCCAATATTATTAAGAATAATACGAATACTCTCCTAGTATTAAGGTTACAAAACCTTGAAGCTATGAATAACACTTATCAAATCGTAAACAACATATTAAACTCTATACCCTAGGACCTCCTTTTATACACCAAGGAGTCCTAGTCGATTTACAATATATTCCTAAGACTTAGAATATTCTCTATGATCTATTCTATAAATAACTAATACTTATCACGTAAGTAATCTTGATCTCCAAACAATCTTTATCCTTTCTTCTGTCTTTATCCTTTCTCTGACAGTAGAAACTCTTTCAGCAGTCTTAATCTTTGAGCAGTAGTAACTTATACACCAGCAGCATTAACTGAGCACAAGCAGTAGTAACTACTTAGAATATTTTCTTCAATCTTCACCAGCAGTACTAACTTTACACTAGCAGTACTAATATATACTAACAGTAGTAACTGTGAACTAGCAGTACTAACTTTATACTAGCAGCACTAACTACTTAGCATATTTTTCATTAAAGTTAATGAACAACACTAACTTTAGCTTAGCAGCAGTAACACAAACCTGAGCAGCAGTAACTCTAAGATCATCAAGAAGTCTTTTAATCCCACTATCACGCCCTTAAACTTGATATTCTTCTTCAAAATCTCAAGTTTCTTCATTGAAAGCTTCATTAATCACCAGGAGGATGCTTCCAAACACTTCATTGATTTTTAAGTTGTTTTGTGAGAAGTTTAAGAAGCTAATATGCCATTTCACTGAAATGATCACATTGAAGCTTCTTGTTTAACATATCAGTAATTGTAGCAGGTGTAAGATGATATTTTTCTCTACTAACATATAGATCTGCATGTGTTGCATCCTTAAGAAATCTACTCCACATGAGTCATATTGCTTCCATTCCAACACTCTGTAATCTTGTTGATTTCTCCATATTGTATCTTCTACATGAGGTTCAAACATTACCTTTAGATCACCCCATATCACTCTCTTATAGCCCTCCTCTGGCCTTGTTGACCCATGCTTAGCTTTTACCAATTTCCATAGTCAGTGTAACATTGGCTTCATCTTTCTCCCTTGCAAGTCTCTCCTCTTCATCAAACTCAGCTTGTAACTTTAAAGCAATTTCTTCATCAAGCCTGATTAGATCTTTCTTCTTTGGCTTCACAAGTTCTTCTACCAATATTCCTTTGCCTTTGTCCTGAACTTTTGCCTGTGATGGTTGTGAAGAAATTGTTGTTGTTGTAGATGTACCCAGCTCAGTAATGACAATTCCTTTCCTTAGAGTTGGAATTGTAGTAGTTGTTATAGTTGAAGCAGCACTAACCTTTGTACTGGCAGCACTAACTGGTACACATGGCTCTTCTACAACATTGGCTTTTACCTTAGGTTTTACACTTTTCAAAGCAGTAAGTGCTTGAGCCAAAGTAACTTCATCAATAGTTAAATTCACATCTTTAGCAGCAACTTCTTATTCTGCTAACACCTCATCACCGGTAAAATTGTTCACATCAAACATATCAGCATCATCTTGATCATTAACCAGGGTAATGTCTTCATCAGCATCAATATCATGAATCTGCTTGTTGTCCTAGTTGTAGGATACTTCTTGTTGGATCCCACTTTAATAAATCGAATTCCTTAAGCTTGTTTAAGGTTTAGTTATATTAGATAAATCTAACACAACTATAAAAGAAACTTTGTTAAGTTTATTAAAGATTATGCGAAATCTAATCTTTAATATTAGAAGAATTCTTAATGAAACAGTAACACAAGATTACAATTCAACAAACAATAAAAGCTCCAATATTATTAAGAATAATACGAATACTCTCCTAGTATTAGGGTTACAAAACTTTGAAGCTATGAATAACACTTATCAAATCGTAAACAACATATTAAACTCTATACTCTAGGACCTCCTTTTATACACCAAGGAGTCCTATTCGATTTACAATATATTCCTAAGACTTAGAATACTCTCTATGATCTATTCTATAAATAACTAATACTTATCACGTAAGTATCTTGATCTCCAAACAATCTTTATCCTTTCTTCTGTCTTTATCCTTTCTCTGACAGTAGAAACTCTTTTAGCAGTCTTAATCTTTAAGCAGTAGTAACTTATACACCAGCAGCATTAACTGATCACAAGCAGTAGTAACTACTTAGACAATTTTCTTCAATCTTCACCAGTAGTACTAACTTTACACTAGCAGCACTAACTTTATACTAGCAATACTAATATATACTAACAGTAGTAATTGTGAACTAGCAGTACTGTAGAATCCAAGAATCACTTTACTTCATAATCGAAACAAGAAATGTAGAAGGAGGATGTGAAGAAATTGTAGAGAGAGAGAGAGTAGAGAGAGAAAGTGAGAGAGAATGAGATAATACTTGCAAAAAATGGAAAAATTACAAATGACCAACTCGCCTCACCTACCTTGGTGAGGTGTATATGTATCAAACTAAAAGGCATACTTGCCTTTAGTATTTCTACGGGTCGGGCTCGAGATTACTTGGGCTTTCGCCCAATACATGTAACCGGTTAGCTTACATTTAAGAGCCTATTTACCCGTCTAGCCTATTACAACATATATTAATTAATGACTGAGGCCTAATATAATTAATGAACGAACTTCTTTGTTCAACTTAATATTCTGAGGCTAACAATCTCCCCCGAAGTGAGTTCATTGTGACACTCCTTCGTGAGATCAATGAGATTGCTTTTGTCGTTAAGCTCTTGTGATCTTTGTCTCTGTCTATGTTGTAGGCTTGTTCCTTCATGCTATGTGATCTTTGATCTTGAGCTTGTCATAGTCTTTCGACTTCGTCTTTACGTCCGAGATCTTTAAATCTTTATCCTTCCGTCTTGATCGTCTTTGCCGCCTTGCGATCTTGTGTCTTGACCAACATGCTCATACTTTGCATCATCTTGAAAGCTTGCTAACAATCTCCCTTGATAGACTTGATATCTTTGAAGGAAGATCTTGTATATCAGAGTTTGTGCGGAAGTCTTTGTCTTTAATTCTTGAGCTTTCATGATTCTTGAATCTTGATGCTTATAGTATGTCTTTGTAGTTTGAGCATGAGCATGTGGTAATGAATCCGACTTCAGCTGGAATAAGGCATCACCATCTCCATCTTTATGTATCCTGAAATAAAACAGTTAGCAATAAAGCGTGTGGACGAATATGGCTTTGTCATTCGTCCGGATTTGGTTAGATTAACCTCCGGTTCCGTAGGACCGTTTTACAGTATAAATACTGTACCTGTGATCAGGTAGATTCAAAGAATCTCCTTGACAGGGTTTCCAGCTCAAAGCGTAGGATCTTCTAACACAGATGTATTAGATTTACCATGCTTGCTAGTTCTCATTACCGGAACGTCTCAAAGCAGACAACACGGTAAGAGTGAATCAGATAGTTACTATCTTTCTGATTAAGCCGTCAATTCATTTCCTGGAACAAGTTTGATTCACATTGAATCGCACCATCGTTTCTTTCCAGTTGACACAAGTTTGATTCATATAGAATCTCGCAAGTCACCTACCAAGAGCTTGTTTGATGCTGGCTCAAGCAGGATTTCCATCTTCATTGTGAGTACATAAGTATCACTCGGATGTTCTGGCACAATCACAAGGATAATGCGTAGGACTCTTGTTAACAGCTTGTGAACTTATTGGTGTTCAACAAGTGTTAGTAATGGAATGTGTCCTAATGAGATTTATTTATGGATCTCTTGGCTCTAGACTCGATTAGTGCGTTTTGGTTTTAGTAATCGGAGGCTGGAGCAGACTGCCACCTATTCAATATTAACTAACTCGGAGTGAGAAAGTCAATAGAAGTCGTGTGTATCTCCGTGACAAATGAGACAAGTTTCTTTTGAGAGAAACCCGAATGGCTGGGAAGGGTGACAAACAAGAAGCAGCCTTCCAACTATTGAAAGAAAAGTTATGTAGTGCACCTATCTTGGCTTTACCTGAAGGAGCTGAGAACTTTATCATTTATTGTGATGCTTCGCATAAGGGATTAGGTGTTGTCTTAATGCAAAATGAGAAGGTGATTGCTTATGCATCACGACAACTAAAAATTCACGAGAAGAACTACACCACCTACGACTTGGATTCAGAGCAGTATGTTTTCGCTCTTAAAACTTTAGAGGCATTATCAGGTATGGAAACCAAATGTACTGTATACACTGATTACAAAAGCGTACAACACATCCTTGATAAAAAAGAATTGAACATGAGAAAACATCGTTGGTTGGAATTTCTTAGTGAATACGATTGTGAGATTCGTTATCACCCGGGAAAAGCAAATGTGGTAGCCGATGCTTTAAGCAGGAAAGAATGAGAGCCACTGCGGGTTCGAGCCTTAGTCATGACTATTGGTTTGGATCTTCCCAAGCAAATTTTGGAAGCTTAGACTGAGGCAAGAAAACCAAAAAACCTCAAGTCTGAAGATGTGGTATGTATGCTAATTGAAGCTTCAGAGGAACCAGGAAAGCTCAAGAAAGAAAAGTTAGAACCGCGTGCTGACGGAATGCTGTGTTTGAATAACAGAAGTTGGTTGGCCATGCTATCTTGATCTAAGGACCTGATTATCATGATTCCCACAAAATCAAATATTATGTTTCATCCCAGTTCTGAACAAATGGTACAAAATATGAAGCAATTAAACCTTGGCCCACATGAAAAGCGAATTTGCTACCTATGTTAGAAAATGTTTATATGTCTAAAGTCAAAGCTGAACGCCCAAAACCATCTGTTTTGTTGTGCAACCTGAGATTCCTCAGTGAAGTGGGGTACAATATTAACCATGGATTTTGTCACCCAATTCCCCAAGACATCCAAATGGTTATGATACATTTTGGGTGATAGTAGACACGCTTACTATTCTGCACACTTTTCTACCGATGAGAGAAAGTGACTCTATAGCAAAATTATCAAAATGGTACTTGAAAGAAGTTCATAAGACCATGGAATACCATCTCAATCATTTGTGAGCCATGACGGTAATTTACCGTCAGGTTTCTAAGGGCTTTTCAAAAGGCTTGGGGTACCGGTTAGATATGAGTACTGCGTACCATCCGCAGACTGATAGGCAAAGCAAAAGAACCATTCAGACACTAGAAGATATGTTACGCGCTTGCGTGATATACTTTGGGAATGATTGGGAAAGACACTTACCATTGATTGAGTTCTCATATAATAATAGCTATTATACGAGCATCAAGGCTGCCCCATTTGAGGCACTTTATGGTCGTAAGTGTCGTTCAGCTGTTTGCTGGGTAGAGGTCGGAGATGCTCAGCTTACCGGTCCAGAGATCATTCACGAAACAATCGAAAAGATTGTTCAAATCAAACAAAGAATTCAAGCCACTCGTGATCGCCAGAAGAGTTACGCCGATGTGAGGCGTAAGCCTTTAGAATTTCAAGTTGGTGGCTGAGTCATGTTGAAGGTATCTCCTTGGAAAGGGATTATCTGTTTTGGCAAACAGGGGAAGTTGAACCCAAGGTATATTGGCCGTTTCAAGGTGTTGGCAAAAGTGGGAACCGTTGCTTACAGTCTAGAACTTCCTCAGCAATTAAGCAGGGTTCATAACACATTTTACATATCCTATTTGAAGAAATGTTTATCCAATGAGCCGTTGGCAATTCTGTTGGATGAAATACACATTGATGATAAAACTTTCAAGTCCTTCTTTGAAGACCTGTAGAGATCATGATCGTGAAGTCAAGCAGTTAAAGCAAAGTCGTATTCCAATTATCAAAGTTCGATGGAACTCCAGGAGAGGTCCTGAGTTCACATGGGAACGTGAAGATCAATTTCGAAAGAAGTATCCGCATCTCTTCACAAAGAAAAGGAAAACCGCACCCTCGACAAGTGCCGCATCTTGAGCCTTGCGGACAAGGCTCCTTTAACGGGGGAAGACTGTAACAATCCGTTATTTCAGGTCATTTTACGACTTCAATAATTCCATTATTTATTTTTAGGGTTTTACGCGTTTACTTTTAATTTTCATCGTTTAGTTAAATCGCGTAAACTAAAAATCAACAATCAACGTCTATATACTCCGTTAAACTTATAACTCATCTAATATACTTAATTAGGGTATATTGATAAGTTTTAACATTTTTATAAGCATAGTATTTTTATGTTACCCGGTTTTAAGTTTCGTGACTTAAGGGCTTAACATTAGTAATTACCGGGACCAAGCACCTCAAGCCAAGCACCTCACCACCTCAAGCCAAGCACCTCACCACCTCAAGACAAGCACCTCACCACCTCATAGAGAGGTGGCGTGCATATAGCAAACCACAAGATCACTTGGTCTTGAATTAGCATACAAGGCCTTATAGTAATACATGTGTCTTAGATATTTCTCTTATATAAACACTAGCTTATTCCACTTCACTTATCCTTTACCATAAATCACCAAATACCTCTCTTTTTCCTACCTTATTTTAGCAACAACAACACACCATCAAGGGTATTTCAAGCTTGGATTAAAGGGTTAATAAGCTAGGATTGTGGACCTTAAGATCTAAAGTTCTTAGTTGATTTTGGGTTTATTGTTCACTAGTCACTCCCATCACTTTGTAATCATGTCAATCTCATTTCCATACTTTTATTTCTATATATAATGCATGCCATGTTCATATTAGAACTTATATATACTTGTGATGTTGAAAAAGTTAATGAAAAGCTTATTTCTAAAAACTCAGATTCTGACTTTGAAAATTAGACCTAAGTTCGAATTTGTAAAACCTATGTAAACATATTTTTGGCCTTAGCTGCTTCTAGTACACTTACACATATGTCTTGGGATGTTCCCTATTTTTTTAGGAATTTATAAAGGTCATTTACTATAGTTAATAAGCCTTACAAGAGAAGTTAGTTAATACCGACAAGATTCTGAGTACCAAATTTCATTTATAAAACTCACTATGTTAGGTGCATTTTGAGAATTTAAGCTACTTGAAACATTTGTAGAGGACTCTTTAAATTATATTTTGAGAGTTGAGTGAACTTGTGATGATAAGTAACGAAGGAGTTACAGCCTGTTTACCGAGAGGCAAAGCTACTATCTTGGGATAGGAGTGACTGAAGTGCTCCATTTTGGTTATAACGTTTGATTTGTAACAAAGTGAGTCGGATGGCTTGCATAAATAAAAACTAGACTCAGTGTAGATAATCTTAGGATCTGGAAACGCGTGATTTTATAGGAAAACAAGGGAGATATAGCGAGTTTACGACACAAGTTTTCTGAAAAACTATTTTGAACAAATCTAAAAATATTTTTGCATAAGCCAACACCTAAAACTTATGAGATGGAATAGAAGCCTTAAAATAATGAGAGTAGACATGTTTAGCTTCGTTTAGAGAGTCTCCCTAAAAAAATCAGCTGTAAAATGAGCTAGATATGATCGATTTAAGTTAGACTTATAACTACATAAAACTAGTTTCAGTCTACTTTTAGTTTAAGTATTAAAAACCCTTTTCTTAAGATTTTGACATATAACATATAACTACTAAGTATTATATTAATAAAGAATTTCATAATCATATGAGGCCTTTTTGGGGTGTCGTATCGACGAGTTGTGAATTTACGATTTAAAGTGTCCTGGCTCCTCATACGTTCACTACATGACCTCTAAATTATGATAGCCCGAACGATAGTATGATGTTATTTATAAAAGGCAAATAGCCAAACAAAACTTTAGGGATACTTCATATAACAACATAAGAATCTATGTTCAACATTATAATCAAAGTCAATAACTTTATATTATCATACTTTATTCTAAGACATGATCACTATACTTTCGTAGGTCATCGTTAAAGCTTGTGATCTCGCAATACACCATCTATCGTTATAATCCACTACTAATCACTACGGTGAGTTCATAGCCCCATTTTTATACGATTACAATGATTTACAACAGTTGGGGTGAGAAACATGCATTGTTTTTATATTTAGACGCAAGTACACTTTAAACAAAATTACGAGTTTGCCTAAGTAGCTATAACCCACTATGCCCATGAATAATGAACTGTTAATTACTGGATTGTAAGCGCGAATGTTATAAATTGGGATTGACATCCCCGTTCGGGTGAGTAGCGCTCACTAGTTTCGGAGGTACCAAAACGACGAATGTATACCATGTCGGAACAATTTGGATGTTGCGGGTTGAACATCTACACAGGCACAATGTTTGCATTAATTTGCATACACATATATGTTGTAGCTTCAGTGTCATGAGCTTAGGGAATCGTAATTACTTTTGTGATAATGTATTTGTTACTTTATCATACACTTGGAAATCTTGCGGTCCTACTTTATACATTACTTAAACCTGTGAATTCATCAACTTTATGTTGACATTTTAAAGCATGTTTTTATCAGGTCAATAAGGTACAAGAAACAAGGATACATTAGTGGTCATCATTTTGGAGAGTCATTTTGCTATAAAGATTTAAATGCATTACATTTTGGAGTATTTGTTGTGTATTAAAATCCTTACATTTCACGGATGAACAAGTTAAGCTATGGGCTTATGTAACGAACAAGTTTATTAAATCCAATGTAGCATTTTTAAACGGCTCATATAGAGGTCTTTCTCATATCTTGTGCTATTGATCTATGAAGTGACACTCCATGACCCTTATTCTGTTGCGACTCAATTTGGGGGTGTTGCAAATTTAATAGGAAAACTCTTGTAATTATTACACTCCGCTATACGTGTTCGGTTCGCATAACATTTTCTTTACTTTAACTGTGTATTGTTACAATGACTATGGGCAAATACCTATAGGTATTAGCCATGTTTATGATAATTTGATGTTTTGATTTGCTTATGTCGATTGTTTACTCTTTTGTTGCATGTTAATTATGTTTATCACTTCATACCCGTTTATGTCTCGATTATGTTTTTATCTATCATTCAACTAGATCTAGGATTACAAATAAAGCGCTGTAACTAATCGTTATTTGGGCCGTAGACTAGAGTCTGGGATAGATACTACATACAGTTTATCTATATATCTGGATCAAATAGGATTACAAATAAAATCCTAGTTCTACCTTTTGGTTATGTGAATGGTAGACTAAGGTATCTTAGGACTACAAATAACATTCTATTTCCTTGGGGTAGTTTAGTGGATTGTATACTATCAGTATATAGATAACAATTGGGCATAAGTTGATAAAGCCTCGATGAGCTTGGTTTTAATATTGATACCAATATTGTCACCTAGATAGATTATAATTAACGATGTGAACTTTATGCGGTTTTGGTTGATTGTGACAGGATTAACCGTAATATAAACCTAGGGTTTAGAGAGAAGTATTAACGCTCACTCTTAGTGATCGACACCCTACTTACCAACGAACCTACAATTGATCGGATACACTGCCCGTTAGTGTTAGTTAATAGGTAAAGTCGGCAAAATATAAATAGTAAAACTTGATAATATAATTACCTACACACAACGACACATCAAGTTTTTGGTGCCGCTGCCAGGGAGTGATTAAACCAAAACTCATGCCAGTCTCTCAAGCTAAACCCCCTATTTACGTTAGTTTACGTTTAATTAGAATTAATTAGGACTAACATAGATAACTAAAATACTGGTAGATTAAGTATTAACGCTCACTCTTATTGATCGACACCCTACTTACCAACGAACCTACAATCGATCGGCTACACTACCCGTTAATGTTAGTTAATAGGTAAAGTCAGAAAAAATTAAATAGTAAACTCTGATAATATAATTACTATACACCAACGACAGATCTAAGTTTTTTGGCGCCGCAGCCGGGGACGTGAATTGTTTAGTTATCATTGTATTGGCTATTTTAGATTAGAGTTTTAGGGAGTGAATTTGTTTAATACTTGTTTATTAGTATTTTAGATTAGGTTTTGTGTTTTTAGTTTAGTTTTTATTAATTAGTTATTTTGTGTTTTAATATTTTTTTTGTGTTTTACTTGTCTTTTCTGCATTGTTTTTACCTGCTTTTTTTCTTCTGTTCGAATACCCGATACGCCGTATTCATCCTTTTGGATACGGCGTATCCACTTTCAAAAATCTATACAGCGTATTCGACATCAAACATCAATACGGCGTATGCAGTTTACTGGATACGACGTATCGATTGTCTGATACAATGACAGTTTTAATTTTTCGTATTCTATTTTCGTGTTTAGTTTTTTGTATTCTCTTTCATCTGAGCTTATTCTACTAAAGATTTTTTGATCCCTTTCAGTAGCTAGAATGGATAGAATCACAATCAAAGAGTACGAAATAGAATCTGAAGTGTTCGACTTGCTAAAGATAAATCTCGACTTGTTCACTTATGATACACCTCTCGGGATGATTTTTGATGAATTTAGATGACTAAGTAGCATGGAGGATGATTTTTTCTTATGAATTGGGAGTCCTTGAGGATTTTTATTTCCTATGTGTTGAAGAACCGCATGATAATTTGAAAAATAGTGATCTTGATGTTTATGAACCACGTCAATGTTATGATGAATATGAGAGAATGTTTGCTGAAGCTGTAATTCTAATTGATGATAGATTGGTAAAACTCATTGACATAACTTTGGAACAATGGTTAGACCTAAAATTTGGAGATCATAAAAAGGTTGATAAAGAAATCATGAAAGGTGTGGTTAGTACATGGTTAATTCGAAGTTATAGGAAGCAATTTGAGGAGTATATGTGATTGGAGGTAAATGGGATTAACACCTATGTGGAATGTGATCCAACTAATGTTGAATTCTGAAAATGGTTAGCTTCCAAATTTAATAACCATAAAACAATGGATTGGTACACAAACAATGCACTATGGCTTTATTGGAAAAGAGGTGATGATGAAGAAGTACTAACTTATAATAAGTTATCTGATCTTGAAGAGTAGAGTTTGCGTGAAGATACTAAATTTGCTGAAATCTTCAGGATTGAAATGGATATATTCGACTTTAAGACACCTCTATGCAAATAATTCAAGGAGTTTAATCATCTTCTCCAAATTGATGTTGACGTGCTCACTGGAGATCTACCTGGATTTAAGACATATGAAGATTATAAAAATGCGTGGATCTATGAATGGAATAATGAAGTGCCATGGGTTGATGAAAAACCATGCTTGGATAATGGGACTTGGAAGGAACCTAATAATGATATATGTCATGAATGCAAGCCATTTAGTTTTAAAAGTGGACACGTTGAATGGCCCACTTGTAACTCGAGTGAAGATGGATATTGTCATGGAGGAAATTTACCAAGAATGATTCGAGTATGCAACATGACTTATTTTCAAAATTATAAGTGGTATGAAGGACTTGAAGATGGTGATTTAAAAAAGGAAGCTTTAAAAGAAAAAGCCATCTTAGAAGGATCATGGGGACATGAGAATAAAGAAGGAAATAATTTTTGCTCTTGGTTGAAGGAAAGTTTCGGTAATATCACGAACTTGATTATGAGCTTATGATGAAGACAGAAGAATACTGGTGGGGAAAGAAAGAAGAGGAAGAATCAAGTGAAGATGCTTGGAGCAACTACTTACCTAATGATGATAATGATGAAATTCAAGCGGATCAAGAACGGTTTGATGATCATGAGCCTATGGAAGATGATGATGATGATATCGGGGACTTAGATGATTACTTGATTCCACAAGATGCATCTTATTATGTTGATGAAAAGGAAGAAAGATTCAAGGAAAGAAAGAGCAAATTACTTGGGATACCTTATGAGAAACCACCAATGTTCAAATTTGAAAAGTTCAAGGTAATTAAATACTCATTGGGACCAGCGGGAGAATATGTTGCTATCAAGGAGTATGAGTATGATATTTGGATCCAAACCAGAGAAAACGTGTCTCAAGTCTACCAAGAGATTTTTCGCAAGAAAGACGAAGGGTGGATTGTGATGCGTACAACGTGAAGCTAAAGGGAATCTAACTTAAAGACTCTTCAAATAAACAAAAGTGCTTCCCGGGAGACAAGCCGGAATGTTATTTCAATTTTGTATCGATTCTATCTACCCAGTATGTCGATACGGTGTATCCAACTCAATGGATACGGCGTATTGACTACCCTGGACGTTTGATGTGTCGTTGTGTGGTGTATATTTTATTGATTCAAGTTTTAAATTTATATTTTGCCGACTAAACCAAAACAACACTTTAACGGGCAGTGTACCCGATCGGTAGTAGTTTCATGGTAAGTAGGGTGTCGATCACTAAGAGTGGAAGTTAACTCTTAATTCTATTGGTATTTTATCTATCTAGTTTTGATACTAATCTAACCTAATTATTCTAATTAAACCTAAACTAATGCAAAGGGGGGTTTTCAGCGTGAGAGACTGGCATGAGTTTAGTTCTAATTATCTTAAGGTGATGGCAAATAACGCACACAAGTGATTAATAAAAGATAGGGAAGAGGTCAAATCTAAGGAAAAAAGTATTAGCTAGTTTAATCTAATAATATGCCTTGATTGTCTATTCGTGCAATGATTGTATTAATTCATTGGTGGTATATCATTCCAAAGTTAGGTGGATCTTCTCCCTAGACTCGAAGTTTGTCGCTAGTTAATCCTGTCACAATTAACCTAAACCCGCATAAAGCTCACACCGTTGATTATAATTTATCTAGGAAACTATATTGGTGGTTATATTGAATCCTAGCTCATAGAGGCTTTACCAACTTACTGCTTAATGGAAATTCATATACTAGTAGTCCACACCCACTTAACTACCTATGGAAACAGGACGTTATGTGTAATCCTAAGTCACCGGCTTAGTCTACCTATCCACTTAACCATAGATCAAAATACCCTCAACAACATTAACCATCACCAGCAGTAGTAAGTTTATGCCTAACAGCATTAACTTTTTTAACTTCCACCAGTAGTAGTAAGTAACCCAGCAGTAGTAACTCAACAGTAAGTTATGCCTAACAACATTAACTTACAACCAGCAGTAGTAAGTTATGCCTAGTAGCATTAACTTTGAGTCACCAGCATTAACTCCAATTCCATTCCAAACATCATATCCATTAAAAATAAATGTCCTCTCTTTCTATTATTAAACTCACATTTTCTCTTATTCTTTTTCTTACTTGTACAACTCTGCCTGTTTTTTTATATCACACATCTCTCTTTCTGTTTTTATGCTCACTTTTTCTCTCAATTCTTTTTCTTACCAAAACACTCTGTTTGTTTTTATTCCACACATCTCTCTTTCTGTTTTTATTCTCACCAACTCTCTCAATTCTTTTACTCACCAAAACTCTCTGTCTATTTTCTCTAATAACCAGCTTTTCCATTATCAATCTAACACTTTTCTTTTCTTTTTCTACAAATCGTTAGTCTAAAAACTAAGAAAACATAAGCCATAGCTATTTTCACTATTATCACAATATTAATTATACCTAATAGTATTAAGTATAACTAACAGTATTAACTCAGCATTATTAAGTATAACCAGCAGCACTAATTATACTTAGCAGCAAAAACTTTTAATGACATGAATAACAGTACTAATTCATACAAAACTCTACAAAAACATAAAGATATAAAAGATTTGAAGGATTTAGCATTCCAATACTAGCACTCAAATATTGAAACCTACTTACATCAAAAGTTTTTGTAAGTAAATCTGCAACATTCTTGTCAGTATGGATTTTGACCATTTGAATCAACTTCTTTTCATTGCAATCCCTAATAAAATGATGTCTAATCTCTATATGCTTTGTTTTTGAATGAAAAATAGGATTTTTAATTATGCAAATAGTACTACTATTGTCAATAAAGATCTTGGTATGCATAAAATTGTACCCATAATCAAGTAGTTGATTCTGAATCTAAAGCACTTATCCACAGCAACTTAAAGCAGCCACATATTTCGCTTCTGTTGTGGAATTTGCAACCACTATCTGTTTCTTGCACTGTCATGATATTAATCTACTTCCAAGGAATTGACAACCTCCTGTTGTAGACTTTCTATCCATGCTTGCTCCAGCATAATCACTGTCAGTGTATGCTACCAAATTAAAAGGAGAATCTTTTAGATACCAAAGGCCCAATTTTAGTTAACCTTTTAAGTACCTAAAAATCCTTTTTATAGTATGAAGATGTGATAGGTCACATTAATCTTGAATCAATCATATCGAACATGTATGCATAGAGAGAATAGTAGAGAAGGCATGAAAAGTTAAAGTCAATGACATAAAAAGAGAGGAGGAAAATAAAAAGTATTTTGTTTCAAGTAGCATCTACCCACTAAATGAAGAATAAGAGGGTAATTTATATTAAAAGGAAGTATGCTTCTCTCCCTTCCTTATTTTTTTAACTTGTTACATCTAGTCCCTAGACTTTGGTAATTATGCTATTTCATTCTTTTAGCATAATATACCTTATTACAAACTACTTTGACATTATCAAAAGAAACACTAATTACTTAAATAATACAAAATCACATAATCGACACTTTAATGCTCTTAACCAATCTCCCCTAAGGGTCGATTAGTCATGTGGCGTATCCCCTTCTTGATCCAAGTGGTCTTCCATTCACGTACATCTCCCATCTTCTCATCTGCCTTCGATGCTTCAATCTTTCTTCAATCTCTTCTTCAAACAACTTCAAGTATTCTGTTTCATCTTTGGTGAGATCTTTTTGTACGTATCCATACTTGACATCATTATTATAACTTTTCAGGCCTTCTAACACTCTATTTAACGTTGCATCACAAAACTTATAGATCTTTGAATGTCTCATCACTCGTTTCTCTTTCTTGCTATTCTTGAAAATAATTCCACGCACATGCTCATAGATGATAAAGAACGTTTCATGATCTTTAATTCCTGGGAAAGTCATTGTTGGTACAGTGAGATTAACCTTCTGTTGATAGCTTTCAATTCCAAGTTGGAAGTCATAAACTCTTTCCCATATCAATGAACTACTAGTTTTAAAAAGACTAATAAAAAACCATAGCAATCCTGTATCTGCATAATCAGGTACCTTGCCATTCATAATCAACAAGTATATGTCCTCAATATCGTTCTTGTTAAGATTCTTGTAATCAGGCTCGGTAATTGATACGATGCAATCATTAGCTCTCCTTGCAACAATCTATGTGATAAACTTGTGTTCATGACCCAATTCCCAATATGTCTTGATGACTTGAAAACGATTTTTGAGTTTGAATAAATCTCTTCCTTTGGTTTTCCAATCTCTTTTTGTTTCCTTATGTAGAAGATCTTCGCATGAGGATTCTTCCAATGTTTAACACCATATCGAGCATAAGGATTGAATTTCTTTACTCCTTATCACCATCTGGAAGTTCGTACTTCAATAACAATCATCGTTGAAGAATATTGCTAGAAACTTAATGAAGTGAGAAATGACTAACTTCTCGGGTCCAGGAATTTCCTTTCTTCAAATACAAAAAGGTCTGATTAATCAGAGATAATGCTGGAGCTTCAGGATCTCGTTGACAACTATGAACTAATGGTGTGGTCTTTCGTGGATGTAAAGAGACAAGAATTTCTTTTCTACTTTCCTAAACAATGTCACTCTTTAAGAAATTCTTCATCTGATCAATGTGGATGACTGATGCTCATCTCCTAAAGATATCTCTGTTTCATCAACATCTCAACAGCCATCTTCTCAGCTTAGCCTTCATCATAGTCAGCGATAGCATCTTCCAAAATTTCTTGTGATACTGTGCTTCGATTGTATTACATCATCATCTAAGCATAAGGTCAGTCCAAATATCAAAATTCTCTTTTGTTCTGCGATTTCTCCTAAAGTTGATGGAGCTTGTATTCCTCTTGAAATTTTTTTACCATGTCCAGATGATGACTCTCCCAGACACATTAGAGCTTCATACTCCGAAGTTTCTGCCGCTTTGCCTATTCTCCCCCTCAGTATGAGCATCATCATAGGACGTCCTGATCTCTTGGCGAACGACAGGAGATCGATAAACATGCGTTTTGTAGTACTGTATTTCTTTCAAACTTTATCTGGAGAGCTAACCATATTGCTATGTCCTGTTGTTGCAATTGAGGATCAGCTTTCATAGAAAGATACAGTTGATATTGTTGTTCTGAAACTGAAGATGTTTGTGATTGAGCCAGATGAACATGGAGAATATTTCCAGACATAATAACTTCTGGTAAACGGATGCATCGACTTAAGAAAGGAATGACATTGGAAAATTTCATGTCAATGTTTGTCTTAATTGAGCCTGAATATTTACACGTTCCAGGAGCAAAAATAGCTTTACAATCACCTTCCGTCTCTTCTTAGCCTTTTTGCTCTCCAGAATATACCCTTCCGCAACCATACCACTGAACTTGTATTACGAACTGGTTCAAGGAACTAGCTCCACAACTTGCTCCTTAAAATTTTTATAACCATAATAGGTAATGTCACGACATTACATCATGAAGATTATCAGCAAGTGTATTAAATGACTTCTTGGCATGAACTTGCCGTAGATGTGCAATACAGTAACCATAACGTCCTTGTAACTTGTTGAAAAGAAGCTCTTGTAAGCGTTTGAAGCGATTAGAGTTATGGTCTTTAACAATGAAAGAAGTCGATTCGTTTTACTAACTTTTTGTGAGGATGAAACGGAATGATGATGAAGTACAGGAGGAATAATCGTCAATTACCTGGAGTATCAAGGTATTATTCGAAGATACTTAGATTAGTCTGTATCCTAGAGTCTAATTGGGTGTGGGGATTGGTGAATCCTAGTCACCTCTACAATCTTCCCCTTTCTCCCTTCTCTTCAATCATACACCTTATCAGTTTATCTTCTTCATCTTCATCTTTAACATTTACTGGTATATACAACGTTAGTTAGTCTCCAACCTCATCTCTTTAGAAAACATACTACAACTGACTTCCATTTCTTTAGCAATCTCCACCTCTGGACTTTCCTTATCACTCCGGGGCTCTATCCTCGTGCCGGGAATATTTGATTCATCATTCCTATGGAATGAACTATCCACCAATATATTCTCTGTCCATCCACCATCTTTCATTTCTTCAAGATGCCAAGTGCTCATTAGAAAGTGCCACATTTTCTCATCTATCTTTGCTCCTCAAGACGTTTATGCCACAACAAAGATCTAACTTGTAATGTATCTTGTAAAACCATATCATCTGCTTTGTCAACAGTTGGCACTGGAGCTGGTGGTGTAAGACGTGTGGATCTCCTTTCAGGGAGACAAAGACGAATCATAGTTGATCGTCTTGGAGCACTTGACTCTGCGACTTCCTTATCAGGGTTAGGTGACCTAGGGTCGCTAGGTGTCCTATGCGTTCCTTGGGTAGACTTAGTTGGCTGTGACTGAGTCAGAGAAACATCTATCCCAAACACCTCCACATACATTCGATAATGCTCTGTTAGCTTCATTTCATCAGTGATCATCCAAGCTGGTATCTGCATTCCAACTTTGTTTTTGTGTCTTCCTGAGTTAAAAATATTCTTCATGATATCATCATCTTGCAAGTTGTAATACATGTCTCGAACACATCTTGAGATTTCAGGAAAGATAGTCATATAATGACTGACGATGATCTTTGTAAATCTTAGATATGAAATCGAAGATGTTAGATGATGAAGCAAATAGTAGAGTCCTTCTCATAGTAACTTCGCATAATCCACATGAATGTTATTGACAAAGCAATACATCATTTGCATTATCTACAACGGCGGTTGGTCCCATCCAGTGACACGTGTTGTTAAGCATTTGGAGAATATTTTGCATAACATTTGTCATGGCTGCAGAAGACCAGTAGTCTTGAAATTTGATTGTGTCTTTAACTCCATTGTAAATCCCAATACTTTCTTGTAGAATGGAACCATGTCAGAAAATGATGGTGGTGGCACGAATGAATTATATGAATGATTGGCAGTTGCTTGTGTGAAGATGAAAGATTTGACAAAAGTCAACCAGTGTTAGAGTGAGATTTCATTTCTTGTCCAGCAAAAACCTGAGCCATACTTTGAGCCGTCTACCTTCAAAGTAAGCCAGAACAATGCCATATAAATCCCTGGGACGATGAAGAAGCTCAAAACTGAATCTTAATGGATGAATTCCTGATGATATTCCGTACAGAATTTTGCTTTCTTGCGGACAATTGCACATGCCTCGAGATCAACTTTCTGTTACATCCATAAGATTATATCTCTTGTTGAGGCACAGTTCATCTGGAGAACAATCAGTAGCATATTGTTGTTTGTGCCATGATGATTACTGAATGAATACAATGAGATGTTAGATGTCAAACAATTCATTAACATTTTTGTCTTTTTTCCTCTCTGTTCTTTTTTAATATGTATATGACAATTCTTTTTTGAACATATTTTTTGACAGTTTCTTTCCCATGTGCTCGTTCTTGCTTTATCTAAGCAATTCCATAAACGCTTTATTCTATTGATTTACCAATTTTTGTGTGTTTACTTGGCAATTCATTTTCAAAACACTTTTGGTTTGCTTTTTTCACGTATGGATTTAGGCCGCTCTCCTTTTGTTTTAGAATATCCTGACTAAAATTCTTTATGACATGATACTCTATTCAAGAATATGAAGAATTTCTCTTTGATTTTAATAAAGACTCTTTTATGAAAAATTAAAGATAAATCCATTCAACTTCCCTTAAAATTGTTTTTTGAGTGAAAGAGTATCATTTTTGACACAATAACAGATTTTTGAGAAATAATTTCCCATAAATCTTTGACAAAAACTTTCTATATAATGATAACATAGAATCAGGTAATCTCAAATCCCACAACTGAATCGGACACTAAGGTCCACTCTCTCCTCATTCTGTCATTGCAGAAAAGTGACTCAAAGCCGAACATGACTTATTCCACTGTAAACAAATGAGATTTGGATAACAGATTTAGGATCATAAAAACTTGAATCATTCACTTTTTGTCATGGAAATCCTAAAACCAATGAAGACAAACATATCTACAACTTCAATAATTAATGGACACCTAAGTCCCTCACACTTGGTTTAAATAAACCTCCTCATTCTGTTCATTGCAGAAAACGCCTAAACCGGACATGAACTTAGTCCACTTAAACAATTACCAATGATATAAATGACTATAGCGTTAGCGAATTCATAAAACTATGATATTCTTGACCAAAATTATTTAACTTTTCAACACACAATGAGAAACTGATCCTTTTGTTACACAGTCATTCAAACATTAAACATTATCAACAAAGTTACTTTCTTTCTAAACACAACTTCACATATACACAAAATTAAATTTATCACTGAATTTTAACTTTTGACCATTACCGAGTTTGACCTTTTGACTTTTCCGAGTTTGATAGCTTGACCCTTCCGAGTTTCTCAAACAAGATATACGCTTATTTCTTTTACTTTATGAAAAGCTAAACTCGATTTTTATGTTCATTTTCCATTTTTCATCCTCCAATCAATCAAAAGGAATATTTTGTCAAACTCGATAAACACCATACATTTCTGAGTTTCAATTTCAGTTACTAATCTAACGGATCCTAAGCTAATATCACAATATTTACACATACCCATTGCTTATTATCGTCCTTGATTACAATTATTTTCACAAACTCTATAAAAACATAACAAACACAAACTCGGTAAACATCAATATTACCGAGTTTAAACTCGATAGTGCAAAACAATTAATTATCAATCTGATTATTCTCACCCACTTACGTTTGAGAAAGAAAAGTAATCGAAATCGTTGTAATGAACTCAAAAAAGATTGAAATGAATTTCCTCTCAAACTCGGTAAATGGATTCGGTAATAGAAAAAATGAAATGAAATATTTTCCTCCTTTTATAGACTCCGAAAAAGATTTTGAAAATTGACACATTTAGCCCCTGTGATTATCATTTTCGATTTGTTTTTCAATTTTTCACAAACTCCCCCTTTAATAATGAATCTTTTTCAAAAACTACCCTTTGAAATGAAATCATGTAAAGAACTTAGTCTAAAAATTAAAATGCTTAAATAAAAACTCCCCCTTGAAACAATAATATTTTCCAAATGTAGTATTTGTGAGAGATCATTGTTTTTATTTTATTCCAAAAAGATGTATGTGAATGGAAAATTTTAAGAACTCCCCCTTAGATCATGATTCCGTATATATCAATTTAAAGCTTTTATAAAAACTTGAAACATGAAACTAAGCAGTATCGTTTTAAATTATGTTTTTTTTTAATAATTAAAAATAGTCAAATCTTTTGATATTTTGAAAAAATTTCAATATTTTTTCTTTTGTTTTGAAAAAATTTATTTACAGTCTTTGATGTATGAAGCTTTCAAAGAGTTAACTAAGTCAGGCTTCCCAACTGTGTTGGAGTCATACATGCTGCAAACAATTCGATGAACTAAATATACTCAAAGCGTTCTATTAGAAGCGCCTTAGTAAAAAGATCTAAGTTAGTATTCTGCCGACAAAGTATAATTCCAGCGTTCCCTTTTCAACATGTTCTTTAATAAAATAATACCGGATGTCTATGTGTTTTGTATGCGAATGCTGAACCGGATTGCATGAAATAGCAATAGCACTTTTTGAATCGCAATACATCGGTAATCTGTTGTACTTGTATCTATAGTCCAGTAATTGTGTATGCATCCAGATGACCCGTGCACAACACGCAGACAATGATACATACTCAGCTTCAGCTGTAGACATCACAGTACAATATTGCTTTTTAGAAATCCGGCTCACAAGCTTTTCACCTAAGAATTATAAGCCTCCTTATGTGCTTTTGCAGTCGTCTTTACATCCTGCATGGTTTGCGTCTAAATATGCAATTATTTCAAATCTAGAATCCTTCAGATACCATAGGCCCATGTTATAGGACTGTCTTAGGTACCGAAAGATCCGTTTAACCTCTTTGAGGTATTTGACCGTAGGATGTGCTTGATAATGAGCACAAACAAAGGTGGCAAAAGCAATATCTAGGCGACTGGCTATTAGATACATGAGCCCTCCAATCATTCAACGATAAGTCGTTTGATCAGTAGGAGTGCCTTGTAAATCAGCATCCAGTCTCTCAGTGGCCATTGGTGTGCTCATAGAGACACATTCATCCACACCATATTTCTTTAAAAGCTTAATTGCATATTGTGACTGACTAATGAATATGCCACAGGGAGATTGATGAACTTGAAGTCCAAGAAAGAACTTAAGTTCAGCTATCATAGACATCTCAAAATTATTTTTCATAAGATTTGCAAATCGTTTTGAAAAATCTGGATTAGTAGACCCAAAAATGATGTCATCGACATATACTTAAACAAGTAATATGTTTACCCCGTGACGTCGTATAAACAAGGTCGGGTCAACAATACCTTTAGTAAAATGGTGTTCAATTAGGAATGAAGACAATTTGTCATACCATGCTCTTGGAGCTTGTTTGAGAATGTATAGTGCATTTTTCAACATGTAGACATGATCTGGAAAGTCTAGATCGACGATTCCATCAGGTTGGATAACATAAACTTCTTTTTTTAATAGGACAATTGAGAAATTTGTATAGTCTTGACCATCCATCTGTAAGATTATAATTATTTATATGTGCAGCAAAAGTGAAAGACAACATACCGACGGCTTCAAGACGTAGCAACGGAGCAAGGATTCACTCAAATCGATACCTTCTTCCGGATTGTATTCCTTTTGCAACAAGAGGAGATTTGTTTTGAATAACAAATTATTCTTCTGCATCCACTTTTGTTCTCTTTCAGAGCCATATGACAAGCAATTATATTATTTCCATATTGGTCTAGAAACTAGTTTCCTAAACTGTCTAGTCTCATCAAATTGATGATACTCGTATTGCATTGATTTATCCAGCTGTGACTATTATCTTAGCTTCTTTGATGTTCTCTTGGTTTGAGAGTGCTAATCTGTTAATTGCATACATGCATCCTCAGAATCAGTCCTGAAGTCTTTGTCGAGTCATTACAGGTTTGGATGGGTCACCAATTACTTGTTCTAAAGGATGAGCTTTAGTCCAGATATGTGTTGAGGGTTATACTTGGTGTAACTCATGCCTATTTTATAGATCTAGGGTTGTTATAGATGACTCAGCTTCCTTAAATTTTGGGATATCATATGGAAAAATACCGTATTACCATCAAAATCTGCATAGTCTTCTTAATTGGTTTCATCAGCCTCATTTAAGGGAATTTAAGAGTTTGTTCTTCAGATGTAGTTACAATGGGAGGAGCCTCGTGTTCTTCAAGAACAATTGAAGATGTCAAAGGTGATTCTTCATGATTATGAACTTGTTGTGCAGCGGAATTGATAGACGTGTCAGAAGACCTCTTCTCAAAGTATTCTTTGTACATTGGCCCGAACAAATTATCCAAATCTTTCTTAGATGGAATATTCATGGATTTTGCTGATGAATAATCATTGATGAATCGTTGAAAATGGGGTTCTAAACTGTCATGTTCAGAAGCTATAGCTGTGAGCTCGTCAAACTTGACATGGATGGTTTCCATAATCTTTTTGGTGAGTAGATTATAAATTCGAAACCCTTTAGGTGTTTCCGAATAACCAATGAAGATACCATTGTCTGCTTTAGGATTATTTTTCCAAGATCATCTCGGTCATTTGTTGGATAACACAATGAAGCAAACACATGAAAATACTCCACATTTGGTTTTCTGCCATTAAGTAGTTCGTATGGAGTTTTGTTGTACTGTGTATGAATTATTGACAGATTTTGAGTAAAGCAAGCGGTGGAAACTACCTCGACCCAAAGAAATTAGGGTAAGCATGAAAAGATAAGCATTGTGCGTGCAGCCTTGACAAGAGTACGATTACGTCGTTCAACAACACCATTTTGTTAAGGCATACGATCAATTTAAAATTGTTGCATAATTCCTAACTTATCATAATGGGCTTTAAGAGTTGTATTTTTGAATTTAGTACCATTGTCAATGCAAATCTTGTAAACTTTAGCATTATAATTCAACTAAACTCGAGCAATGAAATTCTTTATAATCTCTGGAGTCTCATCTTTTGTGCGAAGAAAATATACCCAGGTGAATCGAGAATAATCATCAACGATCACAAGAATATACCGTTGTTCATTTATTGATGCTACCCGCATTGGTCCGTATAAATCCATGTGTAGCAATTCCAACTTGGAATGAGTACTTGGAACCACTTTAGGTGGATGAGAAGCTTTCTTGCTTTTTCCTCGCTCACATGCAGAACAAAGATGATCTTTTCCGTATTTGAATTTCGGAAGACCACCAACCAGGTCGTGTTTGGTAAGATCGTTTATGGTACCGAAATTGAGATGTGAAAGTCTGCGGTGCCATCCATGACCATGACTTTGTTGAAGTGGCTTTGGACATAAGACAAACAGGTAAAGAAGTAGCCATATCGTAAATGGAGATTGTATACAAATTTGATTCACGATCTCCTGTAAGCAAATCATCTCCTTCCAGATTTTGTACGTAGCACGTTTTTGAGTGAAAAGGACAGGGGGGGGGGGTGGGGGGGGGGGGGGGGGGGGGGGGGGGGGGGGGGGGGGTTCGTGGGGGGGAAAAGCAAACGTTTTAGATCACAGTCACAGAATTGTCTGACACTGAAGAGATTATGTCCTAGGCCTTTAATGTAATATACATGACAAACGGTGATGTTGCCTTGTACATAATCGTCATAGCCTGTAATTGCTGCGAAATGATCATTTCCAAAGTGGACGGTTCCCATGAATTTCTCAACAAAATTTTTCAGCATTGATCGATCACCCGTCATATGCTTTAAACAACCACTATCAACAATCCACAAAATGATTTGAACTACCTGCAATACATGAAGACAACATTTCTGGACAAGTGGACAATTTGACTACCCATTTTTTTAATAAGACCCAGCGATGTTTTAACAGCCTAGGTCGACTATTAAACATTCGGAGGCCGTTGTAACAGGTGACCAACAACATTTGGTTTTATGTAATTTCGTACATTTTGCACATTCGACTAGTTTAAAATTTTGTTCTTCATGTAGCTGCTAAGTGAACAGTATCGCAACTAAAAGCACTAGAAACCTTATGTTTGGCACTTAAGGGAGTAACCACAGCAATCTTAGTTTTAGAAACTTCGGTAGTAATGTCTAAGCACTTGGATTGAACGGTCTTAAAAGAAAACCTAGTCTTTGAAACTACAGGAGTAGGATCTTTAAACTTAGATTTTACTGTTCTAGAAGTAGCAAATATGACTCTCACTAACTTTCGAATGCCACATCTATTTAATTTTGCAAGGCCTTTTTTCCATGACACGGAATAAGCAATCATTTTTAGCACAAGAAACCACATTACATTCTTCGCTATTTGATCGTTGTTAATATAATTCATAGTTACAATCATTTTTGTTTGAGTCATCATTTCTTAGATGACAACATTTGTCGTTTTATTGTCCTTATCAGAACTTTTACTTTCTCTGATGAATTCTTAGTGTTGGATAAGACACTATTCTTGAACAATGAATCTTTATGCGATGGTTTTCTAACACTAGATGTGACAACCATGACTTGAGAAGGTTAGTCAAACCGTTAGTGTTGACTTATGAATCTGTTGTAATATATGGTGTATGTGATTATATGTGTTTATATACGTTTATGTGGATTATATGGTAAATTGGTAGTCAATCTATTGAGTGTGATCATCTCAATGAGATTGGAATGATGGTGAGCTTGGTTGAATTCATTTCATTCACTTTTGGTGACAAGGAAATGATTTTGGTGATTTAAAGCGTTTAGTAGTTTTTTTGGGGGGTTTTTTTTAATTTGGGTGTAAGTAATTATTACGTATACGTATTTTTGTGTTAGTGATTTAAGGAATGTTTAGGTTTTAGATGTTAGGTTAAGAAAAATGTAAATTTCTATTTTTATAAATTTAGGTTAATAAAATGAAAAAGTTAATTTATTTTATAGTATATTGCGTTTACGCAAAAAGTTTTTGCGCTAATAAGCTTAGATTTTAAGATATAAACATTCTAAGGTAATGTTAGAAATTATGTAATTATAAATAAAAAAAAAATAAAATAAATTTTACATGCATACATATATTCGCGCCGGTTTTGGTAAAAATAAAGGATGAAGAAAATCAAAGGGCCTAATTTAACTAGGACTCTAATTAAGGATTTTGTATCCTCAATATACTATCCCATAATACCTTAAAAACGAAATTTTAATCCCCTCACTCTTGCATTTGTCGGCCGAATACCTCAAGAAAAGAAGAAGAAAATTTAAGGTTTTAATTTTGTGAAGAAAACAAGCTTTAAGGTATGTTTAGTTTTCTTAATCAGTTTAATTATTGATTTAATTCATGTAACAAGAGTTATGGTAGATCTATGGTTTCATAATATTCTGTAAATTAAAGTTTATATACTAATTAAGGTTCTTGGTAATTAATTAGATGCGCGTTGGTGTAATCGTTAGGGTTTAGATAGCGTTAGAACTTGATTTAGATTAGGGTAGAATTTAGGACTGTGTTGTTCGGTTGTTATCTCGATGATGGTAATAGCTTTTGTCAAGTTTCTGGTGTCTATGATGTAGCTCAGAGAGTCTAGTTTCCAGAACATCCAATCTTGAAAGTATTTAAGGTCGTGGAAAAAAAACAAGTCATTAAAATGTTTGTTAACAAGGAAAGGTTGTCAATATCTGTAAATTTCAGGTCAGATCTAGGTCCAGATTACGAGGTGGTTGTAACATCCCCACCCCAACTTTAAAATTTGAATTAGGATATCCAATACTACATGTGTTTTGTTCTTTGTGTTCTATTAAATCACCCTTAAAGATAGAGATTTGATTTGGAGTCTAAGTATGGTTTTTAGGTCCAAACTTTTTAGTGTGCGATCTTTGGAGTAGTGGCACATGTAGTGAGCACTTGGGAATCACAAGGTAGTTAATAAACTCATAAATGAACTTAGGTGATTTTTGGTATAATCTATGGAGGTCAGCAAGTAAGGTTTTTAAGTACATAAAGATACACTAAAATTCTGCAATTCTGAATAAATTGTAATAACTAGTGAAAGGTGTTAATGAAGTGGTTAAGGTTGGTCATGGTGTCGGGGTGACCCATGATGGTTAATCAAACCCTTATACATCCATCATATATGTGTTACATGGACTAGAGCTTTTAGCTTGGTCGTGTGTAACCGTGTTTATTTATTTGTATAGTTGCGTGATAGGAATTGGAAACTGCATTTTGAGCATTCGGGTGAGTTTTCATAGTCCCATTTTTACTTTGTTTTCTTGGGATGGAAATGATGCAAAGGTCTTAAAATTATTTAATTGCTGTGATTATGTGGTTTAATTGATGCATGGACATTTGTGTGGCTATCATATGATATGTGTTAAATGTTTACGTGTTGTTGGATCGGATGGTAACGTTCCTACCCAATTACTGTGTGGTTCCAATTGAAGGGTATTCTTACCCAATTATTGTGTGGTTCCAATTAGAGGGTATTCTTACCTAATTATTGTGTGGTTCCAATTGGAGGGTATTCTTACCCAATTACTGTGTGGTTCCAATTGGAGGGTAGTCTTACCCATTACTGTGTGATATTTTGGTGTGGCTTGGATCGTGGGGCACGTTCCATCCTGATTGTGGTTGTTTTGCTCGTATGCATGTTAGCCAATATAATAGCTAGCTTAACTGTCCTGGCATGTTCGGTTTTATGAATCATAGTAATTGGTTTAAAGTTTGAATTGTGTGTCGTAAACCTATGACTCTCACCAACATTTGTGTTGACGTTTTTAAGCATCATTTTCAGGTGAGCATCATAAAGGTCATAGGAATGAGAGAAGTGGCTAAAGAGACCATAGGCTGCATGCGGAGTTTAATCTCCTAGTTTATTTCTCGTTTGATTGAATAATAAATGTTTGATGGTTTGAACTGCTTAGATTTGTTTTGGATGTATTGCATGTCTTGGTATTGATGTGAACCCCATTTACTTCAATACAAGACGCCGGATATCTTTTATGTTTGTTTGGGTATTTTCATGACACTTCGTGTCCCTTATGTTCCGTTTAGTTCATATAGTTTTCTCTATTGTGACATCATTGTGTTGTGATGATATCCATTCTCGTTACGCCTCGCGTTTCCGCCTTGGCGGGGTGTGACAGATTGGTATCAGAGCCAATGGTTATAGAGAAGTAGGTGGTTGAGCCTAGACTATAACCTAGGGGTCCTTCATGTAGATGCATTTAGGGCTTAAGTGTTTAATGTTATAACTGCTATGCTTCCCCTCTATTTTTGCATAGCTTATATATCTCGTATTTTGCTAAGTTGTCATTTTAGTTATTTTGCCTACTATTATCTGATACGATATGCATTACTTTCTGAGTATTTTAGCTATGTTTTTCCCCCATCCGTAAGAAGTCTCGCAGGGGAACCATTTTCCCAACTGGACTTAAGTGTATGAGGAGCCTCTTGTGGAACCAAAGGAGATAGAGTAGTTGATCGCTTGTTGGATAGTCGTAGTAGGGCTGGACCCGCGGAGTCAGGTGACTCTTGTGAAGGTAAAGTCAAACCCATGCGAGGCCCAGCATAGGTTTATTCTGTCTTTTACCTCGTCACGTTGTTATTGATTAATTCTTTCGAATATCTGGTATTTTGGAGGCGCTGCGAGACTTTCGTTCCTTTATGTCATTTTCGACTTTATCTTTATATAAGTAAGTAGTTATTTGTTGGAGCATCTTTTATGTGTTATGTGGTAGTGATTTAAGATGTGCAATGTGGTATATATGCTTATATGCGAGTGATCATTGAGATGTGTAGTCTTGGAAGTAAGTACACATGTGAAATGAGGCAATTATAATTATGGCGGCCGACATAATTATAAAGGCATCACATACGTGAACTTGTGACCATGATTGCATTGATTGATGTTTGTTTGTTACTTGGTAGTGTGAAGTGTGGTAATGTTTGCAATCCTGATAATGATTGTTATATGGTTAGAGAATTATTCTCTTAACCTAATGTGTAGATGTGTTATGATAGTTGTGTAGATAGTAAGTTTTCCTTCTATCTAACGTTTGCGGATACATATTAGTACTACTATTACTATTATTGAGGTTGTACGTTTGCTCGATTATTCGTTCGGATTCCTAACTCTAAGTGTAGAATCCCTTAATCGTACTTTGTTGTAAGGAGGTCCTATCTTCCTATTCGACATCTTGATGTATATTGGTTGTTCGGATCTGCTGCTTTTGGTTATTAGTACATTTCACTAGTTTTCCCGTAAGTTGACTTCTCGTAGGAATATCAGAATTTTCCTTTTAAGCACTATTTGTTCATGACAATTTAGTACGGATATTTACTCCCTTAGTTGTATATCTCTTGGTTTTCGTAACCCGTTGCCGACGTGTTAGTATTGATGCTTTTAGGTTTGCTTTATTGATCGTTATTTCGGATAAGACCTTACGTTTTCTTTTGGATCCGTAACGTCTTGCATAAGTTTCTCTTGTACGAGTTCATTTGATTTTATTCTGAGTATATGGTTTTTGGTATTTTCTTTGTTTTCAAACAACATAATGGTGTTAGTCTGTACGGTGTTTTAAAATCCCTTTTGGTATTGCGGTGTCCTTTGTTTGAGTAACATATAGTATAATTGATGTCGAATTATAAAAAAAACCTTTTGAAGAATATCTTGGTGATGTTTGGCGAAAACTGTGTTTAAAATGATTATTGTGAATAAAATGTGTTTAAAATGATCGTTGTGAATAGAACATGTTTAAGTAGCCTATACAATTAAGTTATGAAAATTGTCGTGTGGTTATTAAATTCTAAATTTTATTATGAAAAGTAGGTTTAAAATGATTCATGGTAGTAAGATGCGATACACCATTAGATAACTATCTCTAGATTTTTATGACAACCATGATTAAAATGAATTTTACAAAGATTAGACTTCAGACATTTTTTTAAAATGATTTTTATATTTAAAATGACTCTTTATTTTAAATTAATTTTTTTTATAAAAACATTATTTAATTGGTTCTTTCTGAGTTAAATTACGATTATGGAATAAGCATTTTGTTCTTTAGTGTATTTATAAGTTCTGGTGCGTAATGATTTTCGTTATGTGTTTCTTTTGTCGTGGTACGCCTGTTGATTTTTTTCGTTTGCGTTTTCACTCGGTACATATATGTATCCTTTCTTTCAAATGATTCTTATGTCATTTGATCCACGTCTATTTGCATATGTGGAATCCCCCATATGTATTCTAGCCGTGATTCGATATTCGTTCGTTATCCTATTCGATAGTTCGTAATCCTTAGAATTTGTTGATACCGTCGGGTCGTGGAAGCTTTGGTGTGATTGTGGGAATGGGCTGATTGTCCAAGAATAAGGTCGTGATAGTATGTCATGAAAAGGTGGTTAGGATATCGTTGGAAGGTGATGAGATACTTCGGGTTCAAGGTGAACGTACTCAAGGAGTCGCGAAAACCTTATTGAACACGAAGGTAGATGAACCGAAAGTGAGTGATACTTCCGTCGTACGAGATTTTGTTGATATGTTCCGAAAGACTTGTCGATGACCACCACAACGACAAGTTGAGTTCTGCATAGATTTAGTTCCTGGAGCGACGCCAGTCGCGAAGTCTCCATATCGTCTAGCACCCTCGGAAATGCAAGAATTGTCTGAACAACTTCAAGAGTTGCAAGACAAAGGTTTCATACGACCTAGTCATTTTTCGTAGGGAGCACCAGTGTCGTTTGTTAAGAAGAGAAGCATGGAGTTCATTTGAAGTTAGTGTTGGAATTACTGAGGAAGGAGAAGTTGTATGCTAAGTTTACTAAGAGTGAGGCAGTGAAGAATTGGGAAGTACCTACGACACCATCTGAGATATGATTATTCTTAGGATTGGCAGGTTACCTACCTACGTTTCATCGAAAACTTTTCTAAGATTGTTAAACCCATTACTTCCCTAACTGAGAGGAATCAGACGTATGAGTGGGGCAAAGAACGAGAAGAGGCTTTCCAGACTTTAAAGAATGATTTGTGTGACGCTTCGATAAACCGAATGTAGTGGTTGATGTGTTGAGTAGAAAGGGAGAGTAAAACTAAGACGAGTAAGAGCAATGTCCATGACTATCCAGTTAGGTGTTAAGGACAAGATATTGGCTACTTCAAGTGAGACGCCCAAGGTAGAGAATGCGCCAACAGAAATGTTGCATGACATGGACCAACAAATGGAAAAGAGGGCAGATGATGGTTAGTACTTTATGGATTAAATTGTATAGTGAGTTTGAGTATGAAATTCGCTACCATCCAGGTAAGGCAAATGTGGTGACTGATGCGTTAAGTAGGAAGGAACGAGTGAAACCTAGACGTGTTCGAGCGATGGCTATGACCATTCAGTATGGAGTAAGAGGAATGATACTGGCAGCCCAAAGTGAGGCGTTCAAGCAAGAGAACGTACTCGCAGAAAGACTACATGGTTTATATCAACAGATGGAAAGGAAAGAAGAAGAGAGTTTGTATTTTATGGATCGTATTTAGGTTACCAATATCCATTTGTAGGAAGTGAAATGGATGAGGCCCATGCATCAAGGTACTTGTTACATCCGGGAGCGGATAAGAAGTACTATAACCTTGGAGACATGTATTGGTGGCCATGAATAGAGAAGGATATAGCTATCTATGTTAGCAAATTTTAGACTTGTTTAAGAGGTAAAGGCTGCAATGCTAAAGACTTTTGGTTTGCTGCAACATCCTGAGATACTTGAGTGAAAATGGGATATAATTACCATGGATTTTATCACTAAATTGCCAAGGTCAAGTAGTGGGAATGATATGATTTGGGGTGATGGTCGATAGACTGACCAAGTCACCTTATATTTCTAGCTATACGAGAAGATTACAAGAGGAGAAGTTGGCAAGGATTAATATTTATGAAATAGTAGCAAGGAATGGAGTTCCGGTGTCGATCATCTCAGATTGAGATGGGAGATTTACTTCGTGGTTTTGGCAGACGCTGCAGAAAGCATTAGGAACACGACTAGATAGTGTACGGCTTATCATCCTCAAATGGATGGACAAAGTGAGCGTGCGATTCAGACTTTGGAAGGTATGTTAAGGGCGTGTGTGATTGACTATGGTGGTAGATGGGGTGTCCACCTACCGTTAGCTGAGTTATCTTACAACAATAGCTATCATTCGAGCATTCAGTATGCTTTGTTTGAAGCCTTGTATGGGAGGAAATGTAGATCGCATGTTTTGTGGGCAGAGATTTGAGAAAGTAGTTTGATTGGACCTGAATTTGTGCAAGAAACGACTGATAAGGTAGTGTTGATCAAGGAAAAGTTCAAAGCGGTGAGAGATCGTCAAAGGAGCTATGCTGGTAATAGGCGTAAGCCATTAGAGTTCGAGGTATGAGATCATGTGTTGTTAAAGGTGTCGCCTTGGAAGGGCGTGATTTGTTTTGGGAAGAAAGGAAAGTTAGCACCGAGGTATGTAGAACCGTTTGAGATCCTTGAAAGGATTGGCTCTATAGCTTATAGGTTGAGGTTGCCCGAGGAGTTGAGTAGTGTACATGACACATTCCATGTGTCGAATCTGGAAAAAAAATGTTTGGCGGATGCTAATCTGCATGTGCCGTTGGATGAGATCGAGGCCGACAAGACTCTTCGTTTTGTTGAAGAACCCAAGGGAATTATGGATCGTGAAATTTAGAAGTTGAATCGTTGTGGGGTCTTAAATCGACTAGTTTTGTTGGGAATCCAATCGAGGTCCTAGGTTGCCTTGAGAATATAAAGTTTATATGAAAGTTAAGTGTTTGAAAATTTTTGGTTGGTGTTATATTTTGAGTAAACCTGAAGTCGAGCCGGTTCTTCAAAAACTTTGAGTTTTGTAACAACTCATAACTTGATTTCAAGACAGTTCTTGTTTGATGAGTTGCGGGGTTAAGTCATGAAACAAGTTGTTACACAACTTAAAGGTTTTGAGGGGTTTCCTCGGGGACGGGCGAGACTCATGTAGTTTGGATGCTTCTTTTGCGCATAGTTGTGATGCTGCTATTTGTACCCTTGTGGGAGGAAGTAATATTATTAGCGGTAGAATTGATTAAATTTCGTTCGTTCGGAGCGGTTATGCTGCTATGCGTACCCTTTTTGTGGGCATACAAAATTATTGACAGTAAGATACTTGTAAAAGTTCGTTGGAATTCTAAGCGTGGTCCTGAGTTCACTTGGGAGCGCGAAGATTATATGAAGTCTAAGTATCCTCAGTTGTTTGTTGGTCGAGCTGATGAATCGGCTAGTTAAATCTCGGGACGAGATTTCCTAAAGGAGGGGATACTGTGACAACCATGACTTGAGCAGGTTAGTCAAACTGTTAGCGTTGACTTATGTATCTGTTGCAAGGTATGGTGTATGTGATTATATGAGTTTATGTGTGTTTATATGTGTTTATGTGGGAATTGGTAATCAATCTATTGAGTGTGATCATCTCAATGAGATTGGAATGGTGGAGAATTTGGTTGAATTCCTTTCGTTCACTTTTGGTGACAAGGAAATGATTTTGGTGATTTAAACGTTTTTGTGATTTATCGTGTATGTATTATTACGTATATGTAATTATGTGATAGTAATATTAGAATTTTATGGGTTTTAATAGTTAGAATAGGAAAGAAATGTAAATTTTATTTTTGGAAAGTTAGGTTTAATGAAAATGAAAAGTAGTTTATTTTTAAATTCTAGTAAATTGCGTTTACGCAAAAAGGTTCAGCGCAAATAATCTTCAGTAGATTCTTATAAAAAAACTTTGTGTAATGTTTAGTAAATAAGTAATTAATAAATAAATAAATAAAAATAAAAAATATATATAAATAGGGTGTAGGCCGGCTAAGAAAGAAAAAAATGCTCAATCCTACTACAACTCTAATTAGGAAATTATCTACACTAGATATATAAAATAAAAGAACCCAAAAACGAAATTTCCTCCTCCCTATTGAAGGTTCGGTCGACCACAAGAAGAAAAGAAAAAAAATTAGGGTTTTGTTCTTGTGAAGAGAAATCAAGGTTTAGGGTAGGTTTTTAATTAATCTTTTGTTAATTATTAATCTTTAATCATGTAATATTATTTAATGGAATTTGGGTTTTATAAAATCTGGTAAATTAATGATGTTTAATCATATTGCAATAATTAGGGTTTAATTAGGATCATATGGGTGTATTCGTTAGGGTTTAGATCGCGTTAAAACTTGATTTAGATTAGGGCAGAATTTAGGGTTGTGTTGTTCGGCTGATATCTCAATGATGGGAATAGCTTTTGTTAAGTTTCTGGTGTCTATGATGTAGCTCAGAGAGTCTAGTTTCCAGAACATCCGGCCTCGAAAGTTTTTAAGGTCGGGAAGTCATTCAAATGTTGGTTACGAGAAAAGTTGTCAAAGCAGTAAATTCGGGTCAGATTTAGGTCAGATTACGAGGTGTAAAACCCCCACTTAAAATTTGAATTAGGATTATCCAACCTACAGGAGTTGATTTTAGTATTTGCTGTTATTAAAAATCCCCAACAGGAGAGCCTTCATGATTTTGCATGTTAAGTTGGTTTTTAGGTCCAATATTTTAGTGTGCGATTAGATTCGAAACTGAGTAGTTAAAAGTTTGATTTTATTTGGGGCACTTAAGAGAGGAAATAAATTAGTGGAAAATCATGGAGTTAGTAGACTCATGGTATTGAACCTGTGATTTTTGGTAAAATTTATAAATCTGAGTAGGTATGGTTTAGAAAATGGTAAAGTGACGTCAAAATTCTGCGTTTTCGGGTAAATTGTAAGACTTTGGAAAAGTGTGTAAACATGTGGTTAAGGTTGGGCATGTTGTCGTGGTAACCCATGAGGGTAATTAAACACCTTAGACATCCATCATATGATTGTTACAAGGGCATAATCAATTGGCTTGGTCGCATGTAACACGTGTTTGTTTTGATTGTTTAGTTTTTTGTGCTAGTGTTTGTGGAAGCTGCAAAGCATCAGGTGAGTTTCATAGCCCCTTTTTCTTATGTTTTCTTGTGGTGAAAATGATGCTATGAGTATTAAATGTTTTAGTTACTGTGATAATGTGTTTTAAATGAGGCATGGACTATACGTGACTATTGTATGTTATGTGCTACTTGCTATTGTGATATGGATCATGGGACACGTTCCGTTCCCTTGTTTGTTGTGCTTGAGCGTGACCGTCTCAAGGCATTGTTGGATTGTTAGTGGTGAGTGTGACCGTCTCATTGCATTTGTATGTTGTTGGAAAGTCTTTATCTTCGCTTACTTTTATGGTAATATCCTTGGAGATTGGATCAAACTCCTTGTGATATTGTGTAGAATCAGTACCAAAAGTCTGAAATTAGGGACATCATTCCTCTCCATGACTATGTTGTTTGTGGATCGTGGGACACGTTCCGTTCCCTTGTTTGTGATGTTGAGCGTGACCGTCTCAACATGGTTTGATGTGATTGCATGTTAGCTTGTATGATAGTTCGTTGTATGTCCTGCTATGCTATGTTTTATTTATCACAGTAATTACAAAGCGAGTTATTGACGTGTCTTAAACCTATGACTCTCACCAACATTATGTTGACGTTTAAGCATCATTTTCAGGTGAGCATCATGGAAATAAAATAGAGAGAAGTGGCTAGAGAGAGACCTTAGGTTGCATTGCGGAGTTTCTCCCTTAGTTTATGTTTTGCATTGTTTGGATGATTAATGTATTGCGTGTATTGAATTGCTTAGGTGTTGAATGTCTCTATATTGGAGAGAACCTCCTTTTCTTCAATATAAGCCGCCTTTGAATTTATCGATTTGTTTTGGGTATTTTCATGACACTTTGTGTCTATGTTTTGTTTATTTCATGCATATTAGTTTCTCTATATAGACACCATTGTGTTGTGATGATATCTATTCTCGTTACGCCTCGCGTTTCCGCCTTGGCGGGGTGTGACAGTGACAAAGACCATACATACACATCCGTAACGACGGAATAGACACATATGACTGCATTCAAACCTTAACTCGAACAAGCTAAAGGCATCAATTATCTTGGGTATCAAAGGTGGAAACCCCGACATATTCTAATGCTTTAAATTTCTCACAATTTAGTGGACTGGGTTGTGCTAGCTATAATGTCAATCCGGTTGGATTTACCTTACTAAGAGCATTTTTTATATTTTGAAAGCATATATCTATTATGTTTTTTTGGTAGGGCAAACATGGAGGGTTATGATTAATTTTCCTATTTGGCTCCCCTCCACACTTAAGTTGAACATTGCCCTCAATGTGATAACTGATAATAGAGATAAAATAGGGAAAATTAAGGAAAACCTCGGTATCACATGGCTAGAGTGTTTATATGGTTGCAGTAGAGCTATCCTTGAGCATACTTCATAATTTTTCATATTCTTAAGCTAAAAATACTGCATAAATGTAAATACACACACACAAAAATTGTTGTTGATTAAAAAACTAAATAACAGAGATTATTAGTTAGAAGAAATGGAGGAGGGACTCCTCCACACTTAAGTTGAAGCTGGGTTGCCTAAGAAGCACTTCATTTTAGAGAGTTGTTAGCTGGACTGTTATTGCGGGGTCATTCTTTTGGAAAAAGGAATTATTTTCATCCCTTGGGTCATTATCTTCTTCTTCATGATATAGTTTGAGTCGATGGCTATTTACTATGAACGTCTTTCCATCTTTTTCATAGAGTTCAACATATCCGGATGGATATTGATATTTCACTATATATGGTCCTAACCATCTAGATCTAAGTTTCGGTTGTTTAAATATGTATTTTGAGTGAAATAGCAGAACTTTATTTCCTTGTTTGAATTCTTTTCTCATTCTTAACTTTCTGTCGTACCAGACTTTGGTTCTTGCCTTGTATAAACGGGAGTTTTCATAGGCTTGGTGTCAAAGTTCATCTAACTCATGCACTGAACATTTCTTTCTAAACAGCAGTGATAAGATCAGGGTTTGCAGTTTTTCAAAGGCCGTATGGCACGGTGTTCAAATTTTCGAATGGTTATTTAAGTGGACAGTTTTTTTCCATATATTTAAGGCTTGTAGGGTGTTGGTTACCGGTTAGTGTTTTGTAAACAGTGCGAAAAAGCCCTAAGAAGCAAATCAAGTTTTCTTAACCAAATAGCAGGATTGTCTTTAACAGTTTTTTCAAGAATTCTTTTAAGAGCTCTGTTCGTGTTTTCAACTTGACCACTAGTCTGAGGATGTGGAGAAACGGTGATTAACTCCATATCTTTTCATGGTTTTTTCCATTATTTTGTTGCAGAAGTGAGTTTCCTCGTATCGCTGGCATTAGAGATCTTGGGCATCTAAAATGGTAGAAAAGTTTTTTCAAGAAGGCGACAACTACCCGGGCATCATTGGTTGGTAAAGTCGATACCCTATATGTCGAAAATTTCACATACTTGAATGTTGTTTAAGGGCATCTCATCACGTTTTGATATATTTCCTGTCTTTTGGCACGCTTCTCAAAGGCAAACTAGAGTATGAGCTTCTTTGATTATTGTTGGCCAGTAAAATCATGAGTCAAGGACTTTTTTAGCAGTTATGTTGGGTCCATAATGTCCACCTGTCGGTTCGTGGTGACGTTGATCTAAAATGGTTCGGGATTCTGGTCCAGATATATAGCGTCTGATCATACCGTCAGAACATACTTTGAAAAGGTAAGGCTCTTCCCAAAAGTAGTGTTTGAGGTCAGAGAAAAATTTATTCTTTTGTTGGTATGTCATCCCTTTTGGTATAATATCACCAACTAAATAGTTTACAAAGTCTGCAAACCAAGGTTCATCTTTAGTGTTGATCTCCATCAAGGTTTCTCTAGGAAAATTGTCATCGACTTCACTGTCATCGCTTGTTTCATCATTTTTAATTCGGGACAAATGGTCGGCTGTAATATTTTTTGTTCCTATTTGTCTTTGATTTCTATATCGAATTCTTGTAAAAGTAAGATCCATCGAATAAGGCGCGGTTTAGCATCTTGCTTCTTGAATAAGTGCCTTAGGGCTGAATGATCAGTGTGAACAATAGTTTTTGAGAGAATAAGATAAGATCTGAATTTTTCGAATGCAAAAACTACGGTCATAAGCTCTTTCTCGGTTACGGTGTATTTTTGTTGAGCTGGATTAAGAGTTTTACTTGCGAAGTAGATTGGGTGAAAATTTTTACCATCTTTTTGGCCTAAAACGGCTCCTACTGCGAAATCACTTGCATCACGCATAAGTTTAAACGGAAGATTCCAATTTGGTCTTACGATCACAGGAGCACATGTGAGTTTTTCCTTCAGTAATTCAAATGCTTTTTGACATTCATCATCGAATTCGAATGGAATATCTTTTTCAAGCAGCTTAGTAAGAGGTCTGGCGATTTTTGAGAAATCTTTAATGAAACGTCAGTAAAAACCGGCATGTCCGAGAAAGCTTCTAATACCTTTAATATTAGTAGGGGGTGGAAGTTTTAAGATTATGTCGATTTTTGCTTTGTCGACTTCAAGTCCTGCACTAGACACTTTGTGTCCAAGCACAATTCCTTCTTTAACCATAAAGTGACACTTTCCCTTTCTTAGGACAAGATGCATTCTTTACAATGCTGGAGCATTTTATCGAGGTTGTTTATAGACTTGTGTCTATCGAAAGAATTTCCAAAAAAGACAAAAAACGCCATGAATATCTTTGATGGATTCACATCGATAATATGTGAAAGATTGCCAACATGTCACCTATCGAATGTTGGCTGGAGGAAGCATTTATCATAACCCGAAAGGGCATTCGCACTATAAGGGATGTTCCGAAAGGACATGTGAATGTTGTTTTCTCCTGATCATTAGGATAATAGGAATTTGAAAATAGCCAGAAAATCCATCGAAGGAAACATAAGTATTTATTTCCATGCGAGTCTTTCTAACATTTTTGATCTATAAATGCAAAGGGCAAGTGATCTTTGCGGTTGCTATTGAGTTTTACGATAAGCGAGGCTTATCGCCAACCCATAACTATTCTTGTTTGAACAAGTTCATCATTTTCGTTGGTTACAGCTGTAATTCCACCCTTTTTTGGTACACAGTGAATAGGACTAACCCAAGGACTATCGGCAATAGGATATATAATACCGGAATCCAAGAGTTTCACGATTTCTTTTTTAACAACTTCTTGCATGTTTGGGTTTAACCTTCTCTGTTTTTGGACAACATGTTTCTTGTCATCCAGAAGTTGTATCTTGTATTTACAGAATGATGGGCAGATACCAGGAATATCTGTTATTTTTCAAGCAAAAGCTTGCTTATGCTTTTTAAGGACGGATACAAGTTTGTTTTTCTTTTCTTGGGAAAGCTGAGATGATATGATAACTGGAAGAAAAGAAGGTTCTTCCAGGAATACATATTCCAGATTATCAGGAAGAGGTTTAAGTTCGAGATTCGTAGGCGGTTCTTCGAGAGATGTTTTGATTTTATAATCTGTATTGATGGTGATTTTCTCGAATGGTAGTTCTTCGGTATCGGATTCAGAGTCAGAGTTTTCATCGGTAGTCATTGCTATGAATTTATCGAATTCAACAAAGATTTCTTCTTCGAGAAGGGTTCCTTTGATAGAATGGAGGATTTTACTACCTTCGTTTAGAAGTGTATCGAAGTATTCTTCTTGGATTTCATCGATATTGAAACAGGTATCATCGTTCAAATAAGAATGCTTCAATGCGGAATCGATATTAAAAATCATTCGTTCAGTTCTAACTCCAAGGTTGAGTTGTTTCTATTTAACTCAAATAACTGCATCGGCAGTATAAAGAAATGGTCGTCCCAAAATGAGGGGAACTTTACTATCTTCTTCCATTTCGAGAATAACGAAATCAGCAGGAAAGGTGAATTTACCAACTTCAACAAGCATACTTTCAGCTATTCCAACAGGGTATTGGAATGATCTATCGGCTAATCTTACGCTCATTTTGGTAGGTTTAAGAGTTTCAAGAGATAGTTTTACGTTATACTGAAATATGACATAGGTTATGCTGGCACCAAGATTCACTAAGGCATTACAGATGAGAGTTTTAACAATACTGTCATGGAATAAGAAAACTTCTGGGGTCTCCTAGTTTTGGTGGAACTTTATTTTGGATCATTGCTGAATTTTCATCGCTTAGAAAGCGACAGAAAATTGTTTCGATTTGTGTTTGTTTCTTTATTAGCTCTTTGAGAAGATTTTCCATATTAGGCATTTCAGCTAAGACATCGAATAAGATGTACGATGATGATTTCGGCGGGAGCGGATTTATCGTCGAGAAATTTTTCCATATTATTGGCCTCCATTTTTTCTTTCCTTATGCATTGAGGATATGGAATTTTTGGTTTATATGGTTTAGGCAATGGAGTTTCTTTGGTTTGTTTTAGATTTTAAGTTTTTGGTTGTGGTGTAGGTTCATCTTCTTCATCATCACTATCAAAATTGTAGGATCTATTCAGAATTGTCTTGTTGATTACTTGGGTTAACTGGTTGGTTATAGAATTTACCACTTCTTGTAAATACGACATTCATGTGCTCATTATGAGATTGCGATGGTTGATAGGTTTTGGAGTTGTGTCCTTTTGGGTTTGGTTGAGTGTTACTTGGAATAGATCCAGAAGGTCGACCAGACTGCTTGTCAATAAGTCTGTCGAAATTAATTTCAAGATTCTGTATTGAGGCTTGGTGATTTTCGGCTACGGTTTCGAGTTGGGTTTTAAGGTGCATAAATGTTTCTTTGACGAAAGCGTTGGTTGTTTGCTGAGATTTCATGAAATTGTTGAATTGTTTTTGAAGATCATAAGGTTTGTCATCGGTATTCGATTGGTAATTATCTTGGTTGTAACTACTTCATTCGTTGAACGCCAATTATCGTGATTTAAGTCTCGGTCGCTATAATCATTGTAAAAACAAGTCTTACAAAAAGTTTGCATGAATTTAGCCTTTTCTTCACGAGACATGGGTATTACATCTTCATCAAGATCGAGTTTAGTTTTTTTAGCTTTGGGTTCTTTTATACTGACATCCTTTTCAGGGTCAATAGGCATCCATTCGGGCCAAAAATTTTTCAGTTATTAGAAATTACTGCTACCTTCACGCGAAAGCAAGGGTTTTTTTAATGAGACGATTAGTTTTTTTTATTTTTAGCCCAGCCAGAGCTTAGTAAGACTATATTCTTCCAAAGCTGATAAGCTTGGATTTGGTGTTTATAGAGGAAAATACCACAAGCAGCGACATTTATGAACTTCTTGGGTATTCGCTGATACGCAGTGATAAAAGATTTTTAATTATATTCGCCTAGAACAAATAGTGGACCATGCAGTTTCGGAGCATTTCCTTCATACGAAGCCAAGCATCGGTTAGAGATTCGTTTTCATGTTGAGAGAAAGCCATGGATTTCTCCGAGGAGTCTGTCGAAAAGAGCTGGGGGAAAAAACAGCCAATAAAAGCAGTTCTAAGTTCATACCATGTTTTTGATAGTTTTTCCTTCATTGAGTACGTCCAGCATGTTTTTGCTTATCCATGAGTGTAGTGGAAAACATCATTAGGCGGAGACTTCATTCTCATGTATCTCTGTATTTAAACATATCGAAGATTTCGAGGAATTCATGAATGTTTAATGAGGAATCGGTTTTTGGATTCTACCATCGGATAGGTTTTCCTTTAACAAAGAGACAAGTGGTTACCTTTGAAAGCAAATTCGTTACAGTTTTTTCAGGAAATAGTGATTGCGACAGAGTCTGAGCGACAACATGGTCAGGCAGCCACATGGCTAATCGTCCCATTGGAACGTAATTTCGAAGAATATCAAGAAAGTGACAGAAGTAGTTGATGTTAAGAACTGGCGGGTAGACAATTCTCGGGTGTTGTGGTGGATTATTTCTTTGATCGTATGGTACTCTTCTGTTTTGTCGACGAAGTATTCGATTCAAAGTACGTTGAGGTTCAGATAACGGTTCAACAAGTTCAGAATTGGAAGCACATGTATGCATCCAAGAGAGAAGTTGTTTGGGTCAGTTTGCCAGAAAACTGTACGACAATTTTAGAAAAGAGGGGGTTTAGAAGTATTTTCTAGAGTTTGACTACAGAACAGTAAGAAATCCCCCGACAACGGCGCCAAAAACTTTGATGTGTTTTCAAAAAGCTTTAAATTTATAAGAAGAAATACCGGATAATTATATGTAATACACATGAAAACCATAACCCACGTATGTAGTAATAATCTTTTTTAGGTAAGACCAGTGTCCGTCCACATGGATATAGAGTGTTCAAACAACCAGAAAGAAAATAGACTTAACAATTCTGAAATAATTTTTGTTTACCAGTGATAAAAAGTATTGACTACATCGGATATTTTGAAAAATACTTATATATTGAAAAAGATATGACCAAGAGAAGATGTGGACTTTAATTTAGTAAAAATGAATTTCTCGTCAGAAAAACAGTTTGTCACAAAACTAACTTGTTAACATCAGACATATATTTCGTAACTAGACCAAATGTGTCACTCAAATAATCCAGTTATTATTATATCAAAGCTTATTGTTGATCCTAATGAACAGATCTTAAATTTCTTAGCTTGATGTAAGGTTTAGTATCCTTGGATAAATCCAAAGGTACTAAGATTGAAACTTTGAGTGTATGATATAAACTATGCGGAATCTAGTTTATACCACTAAGAAGAATAAAACAGTAATGAATGTTTAACACACAGAAATAAACCAAAACAATAAGCTCTAATATATTAATACGAACACTCTTTGACAGTGTTAGGGTTTACAACCTTGAAGCTATGAAAAACTATGAAAGACTGATGTATCTTGATCTATGCCTTAGGGTTCCTTTTATACACCAAGAAAACCCTAATGGGCTTATAAAACGCGTATAATGATAATGCATATCTATTCCTAATTTAACTCATGCATATCATAATAGCAGTACTAACTATACAAGACTAACATCACTAAGTTTTAACTAACAATACTAACTATACTGGCAGTACTAACAATGTACTCCAGGCAGCACTAACTATTATAGCTAGTAGTACTAATAACTTAGACTGTTTTTCTTTTAAACTTTAACAGCAGCACAATCTTGAACCAGCAATATTAACTTCCAAAACTAACAGTAGTAACTTCAGAAGCCTTCAATTCCCAACAATCCCCCCTAAACTTGATATTTACCTTGTTAATCATCAAGTTTCTTTAGTATCAGCATCTTGATCACCAGGAGGATGTATCAAAACACTCTTCTACTTCTAAAGTTGTGATCTTGTAAATCTAAGAAGCTCAAATGCCATCTCACTTTCATAATCAACCTCTAGTCTTCTATTTAGCATCCTTGAAAGCATTTCTTGAGTTAGAGGATATTTCTTCTCAATCATCATGTGAATAGCAACTCCAGTATTCATCAATAGTACATGAACTCCACATGAGTCAAACAATCTCCAGCTTATCAAGTTGTAGTCCTGTTGATTCTTCCATATTTCATCTTCTTCATTAGGCTCAAATAAGTCTTTAGATCTCCCCAAAGTAACAAGTCACATCCTTCTGGACATGTTGTATCATATCTTTCATTTACCAACCTATGTAGATCTATCACATCTTGTCTGTTAAAATCATCAAGCATCTCACTCAATATCTTGTAATTCTTGGATCTTCCATATGCTCTGATGATTTGATAATAACATCAATTACAATTAAAATATGTTTATCCTAATCAACATTGATATTTTGGTGGCCAAAGATTCAACATCAATAGCAACATTAACCCTTGGAACTACATCTATACTATCTCTAAGCTCCTCTTTTTTAGCATCATTACCCTCTTCTAGTTTTTGTTTCTTGGAACTTTCTTCTTCATAATCTGCTCTGTTCTCTTTTAGTGCTTTCTGCTTGCTGTTGACTGCCATCATCTATAGGCTTAAAGTCATCAATCCACTTCTTTTCTCTTTCATATAACTTCTGAACTTCTTCAAAGTTCTTGTGCTTTAGTTGTTGATGAGTGTACTTACCCATATGTTTGAGGTAAGTAATCATCATGTTCCTGACTTGAGTTCTTGTAGGTGGTTTGTTCCTTATTGCCTCTGCTCTTTCTGCTGCCAATTGTTTCTTTCTTTTTCAAAGAATTCTGCTAACAATCTGGCTCTTTCTTTAATTGTGTACTTTTTTTCTCTTCATGTGTCAGTCTTATAGCCAGTTCATGATCAGCATCTATTCTGGCTTGAATTTCATCAAACTCTTTAGCTAAAGCAGCACTAGTAGCTTCTTCTTGCTTTTGTCTTTCTTTTTGTGCTTTGTCCAACTCTGCTAACTCTTCCTTTGATTAATCTTTGAGCTAACTCTGCATTACTTTTAATTTGAGCTAACCCTTGATCCCTTCTGTTGGGAATTAAACACTTCAGAGTTAGAACTGCTAAGATAAGAGTTAGTACTGCCAAGCCAACAATTAGTACTGTTAGAAGAAAATAGTTAGTACTGCTCAAGATTACAACTGTCAGTACTAGACTAGTCAGTTAGTACTGTTAGTACTAACTTAAGGCTGTTGAAGAACTTAGTACTGCTAGTGTATAAGTTAGTGCTGCTGATGGAAGATTAATGCTGCTGAAGAGTTAAAGCTGCTGCAAAGATAAGAGTGATTCAAGTCAAAGCTGTTGAAGAGACTACAACTGTGTGAAGAGATAAGTATGAGTTATTTTAGGAAAAGATTATTGATTGATAGAAAAGATCTTGTATATCTTTTAGTATGGTAAGTTAGTAATTGTAGTTTGACTATGACTCCTTGTGTCTATAAAAGGAGATCATAAGTCATAGAGAAAGATAGACAATCACAATACTTCTCATACACATCTCTTAGATTCATAGCTTCAAGGTTGTAAACCCTAGTACTAAGATAGAGTACTCGTATTATTATCATTAATAATATTGAAGCTTGTTGGTTATATTGTTCTTCCTACTACATCATTATTACTGTTTCATTGGTATTCTTCTTAGTGGTATAAACTAGATTCCGCATAGTTTATATCATATACACAAAGCTTCACACTTAGTACCTTTGGATTTATCCAAGGATACTAAACCTTATATCTAACTAAGGAGTTAAAGATCTAAAAAATTAGGATCTACAAGTGGTATCAGAGCGGGTTGAAGCTTTGATCTAGAAGAAACTATCAAGAAGAATCCCTTACTCACAAGGAAGAGATGGCTCCTATGGCTCTTTCAGACTCTAAGGTAAAAACTTGTTCAAAAACATGTCTGAAAAACCATGAAACTCTTAAAACTCAGTATGATAAGTTAAGAATAGAGCATAATAAAACTGAGTTTGATTTGGCAACTTATAAAAGAGGGTTAGCGTCTATAGAAGAGAGACTTGTCTTCTACAAGAACAATGAGGTCATCTTTACTGATCAAATAGTTGTATTAAAAAGTGATGCCTCATTCAATGAAGCAGAGATTATTGCTCTTAAGTCTTATATAGAGAAACTTAAGAAAGAAAAGAGGAATAAACGCTTTAAAATTAACACTAAGATAATGCCACTAAGAGTTTGGATAAAGAGAATAGGAAGTTTTAACAATAAATAACAATACAAAGGGTTTTGGAGGGTACAATGCAGATCCACCCTCTACCGTACATGTTGTTTATTTGTACCTCCTATCATTGATTTGTCTCACTCTGGCATTGAGAAGTTTAAAGAGCCTGAATTTGAAGGCTATGGTGTCAAGGTTGATAAGTGTGTAAGTGAAACATCCCCTAAAGAGATTAAGAAAACACCAGATGCCCCAATTATTGAGGATTGGGTGTCAGATGATGAGGAACAAGATGAGTCTAAGCCTAAATCAGAAAAGAAAACTGTTATTCCTACTGTTAAAAAGAAAGAATTTGTTAAAGCTAAACAAGATGATAAAACAGTTAGGAATACAGTTAAATATGCAGAGATGTATAGATCACAAAAACCTAGAGGGAATAAAAGGAATTAGAATAATCTTAAATCCCAACAGCTAGGAAATGAGTTTGTGATGAACAATAAAGCTTGTTTTTCTTGTGGAAGCTTTAACCATATGATAAAAGATTATAAAAGGAAGGTACAAAAACCTATATGGAACAATGCTAGAAGGGTAAATCATCATAATTCTAATAGAATGTCTTACTCTCATCCAAAAAGAAACTTGTCCCAAACGCAGTCCTTAATGAAAACTAGGATGAGACCATAATGCTGATGAAGTAAGCCAAAGGCTGCATATAATGCAGTCAAGAGAGAATAGGTTTAAATACTGTTAAAGCATCAGGCATGTTGGGCCTGGAGCCAAAGAACAGCAGTGGTAGATCATGTATCCAAAACATCAGTACATCAGTTACTTTGAAAAGATTGGATTACATTGATGCACAAGGAAGATTCAAGTCTGTGATGGCTTGGGTTCCCATAAGAAGATGATTTGGAGGATCCTTCCAAACAGGGGAGGATATGAAAAATGCTCATATTAATGAAGATCACTTTTGTTCAGATGGATGCACAGGCTCAGGGGAGGCAAGAGTGCAGCAAAGAAAAAGAAGAATCCAGAGAAGAGTGCAGCAAAAGCAGAAAGACCAAGAAGATGAAGTGTTTAGAAGAATCCTCTCAGCAAAGAAAATGAAGGTTTAATTCAAGAAACTTGATGATTTGGAGGTAAATCACAAGTTTAGGGGAGGATTGTTGGGAATTAAACACTTCAGAGTTAGTACTGCTAAGCTAAGAGTTAGTACTGCCAAGCCAACAGTTAGTACTGTTAGAAGAAAATAGTTAGTACTGCTCAAGATTACAACTGTCAGTACTAAACTAGTCAGTTAGTACTGCTAGAGTAAGTTAGTACTGTTAGTACTAACTTAAGGCTGTTGAAGAACTTAGTACTGCTAGTGTATAAGTTAGTGCTGCTGATGGAAGATTAATGCTGCTGAAGAGTTTAAAGATGTGCAAAGAAAAGTGTGATTTCAAGTCAACAGCTATTGAAGAGACTACAGCTGTGTGAAGAGATAAGTATGAGTTATTTTAGGAAAAGATTATGATGAAAGAAAAGATTTGTTTCTGTGTAAACTTTTAGTATTGTAAGTTTAGTAATGTAGTTTGACTATGACTCCTTGTTCTATAAAAAGTAGATCATAAGTCATAGATGAAAAGATATACAATCACAATACTTCTCATACACATCTCTTAGATTCATAGCTTCAAGGTTGTAAATCCTAGTACTAAGATAGAGTACTTGTATTATTATCATTAATAATATTGAAGCTTGTTGGTTATATTGTTCTTCCTACTATATCATTATTACAGTTTCATTGGTATTCTTCTAGTGGTATAAACAGATTCCGCATATTTTTATACCAATATACACAAAGCTTCACACTAGTACCCTTGGATTTATCCAAGGATACGAAAACCTTATATCAACTAAGGAGTTAAAGATCTATTCAATTGGGATCTACACCTTCTTTTTACTTTCTTAGGTTTCTCAGGTTCTTCTTTAACCAGTACACCCTTACCTTTGTCTTTTGGATCAATAGTTAGAAGAGGTTGCAGTGTAGTTATTGATATGATAGTGTCTAGATAATCTCCTATATCTATAATAAGCAACTCCTTCACCTTATCTTTCTCTTCCTTCACTTTATCAAGTCTGAGCAATGTAAGATCTTCATCTATAAATGCAGTTGCAGCAGTTGTTGGAGGTGTTCTAGGTTCAGCAGTACTAATAGCTACACCAGCAGTAGTAACTGGTGCACTAACAGCACTAACTCCAGTGGTAGCAGTATGAACTGTCTCTCCTTCAACATCTTCCATGTCATCATCAAGTACATCAAAGTCACTATCTTGGAACATTGACTTTGTCTTGTCATTCCTTCCCCTGTTTGGATTGCACCTCCCGGGGGGGGGGGGGGGGGGGGGGGGGGGCGGGGGGGCCCCCCCCCCCCCCCCCCCCCCCCCCCCCCCCCCCCCCCCCCCCCATCCAAATCAATCATCAGAAGACTCACTTTGCCTTTAATAGTCTTCTCTTCATAGGTTGTGGAGTTCTTGCCTTTCTCTTCTTTTCTAGCCTCTTAACCCTCAATTTCAATCTGGTGATCCCTCTGTCTTGAGTAGTCTTTGCTTCCTCTAAGGCAAGAACCCTTTTTGTCAATAAGGTACAGGTTTCCATTAATTCTTGAATTAGTTCCATTCTACCCTCATTACTTCCAGGTGTGTTACCTCCTGAGAGAGGTGAATCATGGGTATAGGTGGTACAGTGTCCATCAAATCAAAAGTATGTTCCATGCTGCCCTCCCCACTTCCAGAGGTTTGGTTTAACTTTGAGAGAGGTGGGTCACGGGACATTTTAGATGCAGTCTCAGGCCTAGTCTGAGCATCTATACCCCTTAATGTGGTATCTTGATGCCTAGGATTGCCACCTGTATCCATTCCCTGAGGAATGTCAACATTAGGCATTGCCGTGGTTTGGGTCCTAATTATGTTATCAATGTCTTGTGCTGCAACTAAGCTAGCATCAGTAGTGATAGCCCTTTCCACACTGTCACCCCCTCCTTATGGACATCCTCATCTGCTCCATGGTCTAGAGGCATACTAGTCTGAGGTAACTCGTTGAACTTTGGCTCTCCTAATTTTTTGAGTCTTCTTTGTTTTCTTTGATATTAGTAGAGATGGGAGTATAAACTCATGTGAGCTTCAGTCGAGGTTTCATGGGAAACTGTTGGAGGTGTTTCAGTTTGAAGTAGTTCAGTTTGAGGTTCTGAAACATTTGGTTATGAGGTAGAGGGTGTGGGTTGGGGTTCAGGGGGTATTGCTAAACCTTCACCATCAGGTGCTTGGTTTTGCACCAACATGGAGTCAAAAAGTAGAGTAACTTTTCCTGAAATTTTTTGATGTTTAACTTTTATTTTTTTTTTTCCTTGGGGGGGGCCCCCCAAAATATTAAAGAAAACCTTTTTTCACGTGTGAAGGTGTCCTCATAAGTATCATAAAAAGGTTTCTGGTAAATCCTTAAGCTGGTTATTCAAAAAGAGTTGTAAAAACCTTTGGATACTAAAAATCTCTTTGGGAACCAAGTTCCTCAACATACATCAAAAAAATTAATTTAGAAAATTAAATTTTTGACCCTTTGCTAAACATATAACTGCTGAAGCCAAATTAGTTGAAAATTCATTCCAAGCAGTTGATTTTGAACTTATACAATGAAGGATGGTATGTATCAGAAATTTCCATTGAGGTGAGAATGAACCTTTTTGAAAAGTAAGTTTTGTAGAAAGCTGTTAATAACCCATCAATGCAAGGTTTTCAAAAATTTCATCATTTGTTAGGCAAGCAATACCATCCTCATCATTAAAGAGAAGATCACTTCCACTGACGATTCTGATATGACCACAGCCTTACCATCAACAATAACATGTATTTGCTTCACTGAATTGACTATTTTGGAAGTGGTAGTATTCCAAAATTGTTCAATGTAAGAAGCATAGATAGTGGGACTTACAGTGAGAGCATAATTGATCGAACATGTAGAGAGGAAGTCCACTATCTGATGAAACTCAGCGTTCTCCTCTGTCTTTTCCAAACAAGCAACCATATTATGTTGATCGACAAACTTCAAATCCGCCATATAGTGATTGATTTATTAGAAGGGTTCTGGGTTTAAGTTCGTTGATGAGAGTATGAGGGTTTGACAAAGTTAATTGAGATATTATAAAGAGAGCTTAAGGGTGTGATTGGACCGACTGAATAAAGTTGAATCTTTATCTTGAAGTAAAACTTATAAAAGAAATAAAGATCAAGAATTATCCAAATATAGACCCCTATAAGCGAAGTTGTTGGCGGAAATATCTCAACGGTTATAATTAATTAAAGGAAAAATTGTTATTTGCCCCCGAACAGTATTAACGGTAACAAGCAGTACTAAATTTGGCTCAGCAGTACTAACTTTTGCCCAGCAGTACTAACTTTTGCCTAGCAGTACTAACTTTTGTAGCAGTATAAACAAAATAGTTACCAGTAGAAACCCATATACAATATATCAATCTTCATACTAAACCCGTGTAAGCCATTCCCCCACGCCCCCGCACACTAACTAAGCCTAGCAGCATCAACTTTTATACAAAGTTTCATCCAGCAGTATAAACTAAGTCCAGCAGTACTAAGAGATATCTAACAGTATTAACTCTGTCTTTAATAATTATACAACAACATGCCTCTATTCATCACAAGCACACTAGAAAAGACTAGATAGACATGTGAGAATTCAGAGATCCAAATTTATGGCTTATCACATGAATAAAAGTTAAGAACTGTTATCCAAACACATTAACCTCCCCTCAAACAATACTTCAGAGATTAAGTAATCCAATGCTAGCAATTAGAAAGTTAAACCTGCTAACATCAAAGCCATGTGAGAGCTTGCAACCATTGTGGTCTGTGAGAATTCTTTATCACGTTGAATCAACTTCTTCTTATAACATCTCTGATAGAAATGGTCCTTATCTCTATGTGCTTGGTTATAGAGTGAAATACTAGATTTTTTCACAATACAAAATGGCGCTTCACATTATCATGTAAATCTTGGTGTTCATAAATGAATCATAGTCAAGCACTGATTTTGGATCCATAGATACCTTTCCACAACGTTAGACAGCAACACATACTCTTCAGTAGTAGAATTTGCAACTATAGTCTGCTTCTTACATTGCCATGAAATCAACCTCTTGCCAAGAAATTGACAACCTCCTGTTGTGGATTTCCTGTCAAGGCTAGCTCCAGCATAATCACTATCAGAAAAAGCTTCCAAGTCAAATGGTGAATCTCTAGGATACCAAAGGCCCAATTTAGGTTGACCTTTCAAGTATCTAAAGATCCTCTTCACAGCATGAAGATGTGACATTTTAGGAGTAACTTGGAACCTTGCACAAGCACAAACAGCAAACATTATGTCTGGCCTAGAAGCTGTTAAGTACATCAATGATCCAATCATTGATCTGTATAAATGAACATCCACACTATCAGCTTCTTCATCCTTGATCAATGCCTTGTTAGGTTCCATGGGAGTGCTTGCTGTCTTTACAGTGGCAAAATCAAACTTCTTCAATATGTCAGCCACATATTTGTCTTGGCTAATGAAGATTCCATCCTTCTTCTGTTGTACTTGTAACCCTAAGAAGAAAGTGAGTTCCCCCATAGAACTCATCTGGAATCTTTTATGCATCAAACCTTCAAACTCATCACATAAAGACTTCTTTGTGGACCCAAAGATGATATCATCAACATACACCTGTACTAACAAGATATCACCTTTGTCCTTCTTGATGAACAAAGTCTTATCTATAGTGCCTCTTCTAAATCCATTTTCAATTAAGTAGGTAGACAAGGTCTCATACCAGGCTCTAGGAGCTTGATGTAGACCATATAAAGCTTTTTCTACCTTATACACTTTGTCAGGGAACTATGGATCTTCAAAACCAGGAGGTTGGCAAACATATACCTCCTCTTCAATAGTACCATATAAGAAGGCACTCTTCACATCCATCTGGTACACAATGAACCCCATATATGATGCATAGGCCAAAAATAACCTGATTGCTTCTATCCTAGTAACAGGAGCAAAAACCTCATCATAATCAATACCTTCTTCTTGGGTGTTACCTTGTGCAACCAGTCTTGCCTTGTTTCTAATAACAATTCCTCTCTCATCTTTCTTGTTTCTAAAGACCCATTTGGTTCCAATGTCCCTCTTGCCATTAGGTAGATCAACCAGTGTCCAAACCTTCTAAAGTTGAAATTGTAGAAGCTCCTCTTGCATTGCTTCTATCCAGCTTGGATCTTCCAGAGCTTGAATCACTTTCTTGGGTTCATTTTGAGAGAGAAAACAGGCAAATAAGCAATTTTGATAATCTTTGTAATTTGTTCTCCTCTGCTTATTAATGTAATTGACCATAGCATGTTCATCAGAAATCTTTGTCATTCTCCTTGTTTGAATAGCTGAAGTTAAGTCTCCAATGATCTAGTCTTTAGGATGATCCTTGTCAATTCTGGTTGCGGGAATAGGACTGACATTCATGGTTGTTTCCAAGTTATTTAGGTCAGCTGTTGCACCCACATCTTCATCATTATAATCATTACCAAAAATTCTAGTATCATCAATTGAAAACACATTTGGAACATCTGGAAGAGTAAATGCATTTTTGAAAGGAGAAAATTCTTCAAATAGATGTTCCTTAGAAGTTCTAACAGCATTAACTGGTGATGATGGAGCATTGGTATGTGTTTAATTACACATACCTTTTACCTTTAAAAATGAGCTAAAATAACCAAAAACGGACTTAAAATGCCAAATATATGTGAGAACTCATAATTTTAGGTAAATAAATTTTCATATATTATTCCTATTTTTACCCTTAAGTAAAAATTTTATTTTTACTTTCACCTGATTCGGCAAATTTCGTGCTCATAGTTAAGTTTGAGTCGTGCTTGAAAATTTATTGCGTCTACGTGCATATAGTAGTTTGATATTTCCATGGTTCACCCCTAAGAATTTTTCTATTTCATTTGTTCATTTTAGTTTTACTTTGTGTTTCCGTCAAACTTTGCTAAACCTCACGTTTTTACTTAAACCTTCACCTTTTTATCTAAACATCACTTTAATAAATAAAACAAAAAAAAAAAAATTCCCCATAACCTCCCCTTGACCGGCCCTATACTTACACACACACTCAACATAATTTTTTTTATCATTTCTCACAAAAACAACATCATTCTCACATGCAATCTCTCTCAAACAAAAAAAAACCATTCATTTCCCCTCTCCCTCCCCCTTTGGCTGCCGAAAATCCACCACCATCACCACCACACCTACATTTTTATAATACTCATTTTATTAATCACAATATGTTACTAATGATCCTTGCAAAGTTTGGTCAAGATTGGAGTTGATTTGAAGGTGTTTTGGGTCCCTTTTTGCAAGACTTTTGTTAGGGTTCATTTGCATCAAGGAGATAATTTTATTTGGTCTAATTAGAAGATTTGTGTTGAAGGTTTTAAGGGTTTTATAGGGTTTAATCTCAGCCCCTAAGTCTAAGGGGTTCTTGTGTTTAGTTTGTTTGTCAATCATCTTCTCAAGTAAGTTTAACCTATAAATCTTTGATTTTATTTTTAATTTGGTCCATGCAAGAGTATATTAATTTCTGGAAATATTGAGTATTTTGTGTAATTTAATGTGTTAATGTATCATGTATGGCATTGTATAGAATTTTGGGGTGTTTGGATTGAGGTTTGAATGGATTTTTGATAAGTATATATGAGTTGTTTTAGGACAGCAGGTTGTTGCTGTGATTACGAAATATTTTTGGTCATAGCATACCTGGAAAATTTGATTTAAAGATAGCCTTAGGTCTTAAGGGCATGTTTGGTACAAAGAAATGAGGCCAAAGAAATGGAATTGTGTTGAATTCTCTTGTTTGGTAAGTCAAAGAGATTTTCCTCAATCACAGGTTTGTTTTAGTAGTTGGATTGAAATTTTATGCCAAGCCTTCTATGCCAGAGATTAGATTCATCTAATGTGGCCTTTGCAAAGAGACAAGTTAGACCTCCTGAAGAACAATATTCCTTTAAAGATCAACACTAATACATGTTATTCTTTTCTAGAACTCTAAGCAACATGAATTTTCATCAAGTAGCTTAAAGTCATGAGATGAAACAACACATTCATTATCTTATTAAATAACACAGTTTTTCTTGTCACACATTAGTGTGAGACAACTAAAAAGTTTAAACCTTAAGGGCCCCCCCCCTCCCCCTAACAAAGTGACATATCTCATATCCAATTTAACCTGTACTGATTTTACCTTTACCTGTGATTCTACCTCCTTTGGGATCTCCTCCAAATGCAACAAATCCACCATCAATTTCTTTATAATCTGAGAGGTAGGACTTGTTTCTAGTCATGTGCCTAGAGCATCCACTGTTAATTACTCCTTTTTCATACAATTCTAGCTGTGGATTACCCTACACAAAAGTAAGAGAATCAGGCTCTCTTAGGGACCTAAGCCATTACAGACTTGGATCTGCCTTGTGCATCAACATAGTTAAATCTTTTAAAATTCAATGAGTGGCACCATTGTGTGTCAGAAAAGACATGGCGAAAACCTTTTGCTTTGGGTCTCTAAACCCAAACATGTCTAAGGCCTTTAACAGCATTATGCTCATTTCCTTTAATATTACTTACTACTGCGCTTTTGGCCCTGCAGTGAGTAACATCTCCCTTAACAGTATTAACTTTTTCTTTTAAATTACTATTCTTATTTGTTGTAGACTTGTTAAAGGGCCTTCTAACATGTGTATGTGCTTTATTTAAAACATTTGATGCTTTCCTTGCACTATTTACTGTTGGTCTTGTGTAGGCAGTATTAATTGGTCTGGCAGTATTAACTAATACTACTGCTTTTGAAAAGTTTTGCCCATCAGTATTAAGTGATTTAATGCCAGATTTCATTAAGACTGCTTTTGGAACAAAATTTCCTTTTGGATGAGGGTGAGCCTATCATGAGAATTTTGATGATTTGCCTTCTCGCAATGTTACCACATATTTTTTTCTCAAGCCATTTTCTTCATACAAATCACGAATCTTGATCAAGTAGATTAAAACTGCCACCTTCATACAAGCTTATATTTTTTAAAACTCAAAATTACTTCCTAATTTCTGAGTCATCAAGTTATTCCAGTTTCTCTGGTTACCTCTAGGGCTTTGACTATTTTTCCTAGGGTATTTAGCTTGCTTTTTATTCTCTATCTTCTTAACTGACTCCCTAGGTGTTTTTACATGCTCATTAGATTTACAAAATTCTGTTAAAGGCAAAACTACTAGGTTTTTCTCTGTTTAGAACTAAACTCAGTCTTATCTCATCCTCACGTCAATAACCGGTTCTAGTGCAATAAATGGTTCACCAACAACTTAGGTTTTGACACAACCAAGTCCTAAGCTTACTGTGTTTCAGGCATCCTGTATACATGTTACTTACTCACTAAAAACATATTCTCCCTCATCAGCAAGTATCAAATCATATTTAAGGGGCATGAAGTTCCCAGTATAAGGAGGGGGAACAACACGATACTCTTCATTTGTTTTGTACCTTTCATTTTCCTGACTATCAAACACATGACTATCAACTATTTGACTATCAAATCCCACAACCAGTCTTGAACTTATCACTTACTTACTTGACTCTCAACAGTTTTGCTTAGATTTTAGATGAATTTCAAAACTTTTCTAAGTAAGTATTAAATCCACACTCTTTTGCTTTCAGCATTTTCAAATTTCTTCTAATTTCTGGTTAGTGCATTAACACTCAACTTAATATCAATTTTAAAATCTTTTTGTTTCTTCAAAAGAACTCATTCTTTTTAATACATATCTAGTCTAAGCCTCTACAAATTCTATTACAAGCTTTATAAGCACCTAACATTTAAATTGAGACTTATTAAAATTCTTTTGTCAGATATCAAATGTTCTTTGAGAGTTTCATAAGATTATAAACATGCTTTAAGAAAAGTAGATACCCTCAGAATCTGAAGCTTGAAGAACTTGAAGAACATGAGATGAAAATGCCATAATGTAAAGTTGTAGGATCCTAATCTTTCAGCTTGATCACTGCGAACACTTAGGGCAAGGAAACGTTCCAGACATATCCAAGTCCTCTTTAACACAAAGCTTTTGTCTCTTGTTGTTTCCCCACTAACACATTCCTCCGTACAGGTTCTCTGTTCATGTTCTCCTCTTGGAGCCCTGCACTCCCTTGCAAAATGACCCTTTTTATGACAGTTATAGCATTCCACCTTTGATTTGTTATACCCTATGGTCTCAGAACCATTTGTATTAAACTTCCTTCCAATCTTATTTAGAAATCTTTTGGCTCTCATGGTCAACTTTACCATCTGCCACTTTAGATCTATCTCTTCCAAGTCATCAGCATCAATCTGTTTTAAGTCCTCATCATTTAATTGTGGACTATTAGATTGGGTTGCAAAGAAAGAATAGATCACAACATCACTCATACTATCAGTATTGGCAGAGTTAGAACCATAAGCTTGATTGGAACTGCCAGAGTTATTGGAAGACACAAATGCCACATTTTGTGAATTTTGGTTTGAGCTTGATGATCCTTTAACTTTAGTTTCATAAACATTCAAATTGTTGTATAGGTCATCCATGCTTAAGGTGTCCAAAATCAGGTTCGTTTCTCCAGATGAAGGTATGAGTCTTCCATTCAGATGAGAGACTTCTTAGAAACTTCATATTCATATCTTCTTGAGAAATAGTTTCACCCAGAATCTCTAGCTGACTGATAAGCTTTTAAAGCTTATCATAGGTTTGATCAGTCATTTAAGCTTGATCCATTGAAATTCGCATATAGTTGCCTATTAATAACGTGTCTTTTTGAGTTTTTATTCTTAACTCCTTATTACCTGCCAAACCTTTACTCTATGGCATCCATCAGAAGTCTTTGGCACATTTAATAAGTATTGAAAACTTAGTTATGTTCATCTTTGGAAGAGCCATCAACATTGTAACTCTTACCTTTTCACTCATACTTCCTTGCTAACTTCTCATCTGCAGTTGTAGGAGATAATGTTTGCCTCAACACACCAGTTAACAGTTCTTTTTGGTGGAGGTGAGTCTACATTTACAATTACTTCCCAAAGAGAATAATCTGTCATTAGGAAGTACTGTTCTATCTACTTTATTTCCAAAGCTCAAATTCCTCCTGGATTGATGTACTGGAATTGTTTTGCAGGCATATAACCATTGTTGAAGATCAGCCACAAGTTAAATAAATAGTGTCTGATATGTTGTAGATTTTTCTTCTAATTCAAAGCGTTCTCAACAAGCTCTATACCACACTTATTGATCCACTTGATAGATCTGCATTAGCTTGTATGAAGCTATAGTTGTATTGTGTAAATCCAATACAACTATGGTAGAAACTTTGAATTATGAATATCAAAGACTATGTGGAATCTAGTCAATGATACTAAGAAGAATTATTTATAAAACAGTAACACAAAATTAATAACAAGACAAATTACCAATCTTTCAGCCTCATATGAAAACAAACACTCTCAATAGTGTTAGGGTTTACAAAACCTGAAGCTAAGCTAAAAAATCAAAGATTTATATTCTAACATTATGCCTTAATGTGACTCACCCCCAAAAATGTGTCGCAGCGAAATGAAGTCAGGGGGCGTTACTTCATAATACACCAGCTCAAGATACAAAGAACGACCTCTAAATGTGTCGTTTGTAAAACAATCTCGTTAATTTTCTGAAATCAAAATAATAGTTGTCCAAATTGTCCATCACATGAAAACTTGAAGTAAAAGACTACCAATGCACAGTACACCAATGCACATCAAATAATCCAAGCATCTAATTCACCTGAGAAAAACATGCTTAAAAGTGTCAACATTAAAGTTGGTGAGTTCATAGAGTTTTGTAAGTATAAATGTAAATGTTGAAATCCAAAGGTTTATAACGTAATGATATGACCCATTTTTCAATCCTTATAATAATCGCCAAAATGGTAAGTAGTAAATGTAGAACCAAAAGAGTTTAGTGTTTAATTGCTTCGGCCGCATTAAATGACAAGTGTTTTAGAAATTAGTATGTTTAATAAGTAGTAAGAACAGTTGGAATCCGTTGATTTTCCAAAATGTATGGGTCTACTATAACAAATACAGTACCACATAAATAATATCTACTGTTGCACAAAGCTCATGACACTGAAAGCACGACTATATGTATTGCAATTAATAGCACAAAAAGGGGCCCGTGTATATGATCAAAACCCCGTAAACATCCAAATTGTTCCGACATTAATGCATTCGTTGTTTGAGTACGTCGAAACTAGTGAGAGCTACTCACTCCGAACAGGGATGTCCAATCCCCAAATAGAATCTATTTATAACACTTGCCTTCCTTAACAACCGGTTCCACCGGTCAAGAATTTAACAGTTCAAAATACTGGGCCCAATGGGGGTTACGTTACTTAGGCAAACACTTAAAAAGGAGATGATAACGAAAACACTTGTAGTCCATATAAATTTACCATTGTATTCGTAAACCGCTTTGAGTACTTAAATCCATGAGTAGAAAAGAGGAGATATAAATCAAGTAGTTGACATTCGAAATGATGTATGTAAACAATTTCTAACATTATGCAATGAGTAAGTGACAAGTATGAAAAACCAAAGTTTGTAATCAACCAAGTAATTGTTTTGTAATGAAAATTGACATCAAGTATATAACCAACTGTTATAATAGTATGAGAAATGAATATTGTAACAATATGTAAAAAGTTGTAACGAGCATGTATTCTCCCCCGAGATTGGTAAAATAATATAAAACAAGTGAAAAGTGGGAATAAACTACACATCGTTGAGGAAAACGATTGGCGGAATGCGCTATAAATGCACAACACGAACCGGAAACTAAACTCTCGATCAATAAATTGCTACTAATCTTAACAGCTAAGTCCCACTAGCCTAGATTATGCGTTTGGTTGTCCCCGATGTATGATTATGTCAACGCGAACAACTTTGATAAAAGATTAAGATATAAGGTTGTAATAGTTTAGGGGTTGGTTGGTTAAATAAATAAAACAAAAAGTAATTACGTAAGGTGTGTAATACATTTCCGAAGTATACATAATGAAAAATTAACCGAGTATACAATTCATAGACCATGAATTATATAACAAGAATACACAACCAAAAGAATAAACTCGAAGCGTATAAAATACGCGTCAGGGTTACCTCTAAGAAGGTGACAATTAATTAAAATGGTTGAATATAAAATACTTTCCCAAGTTATTAACATAAGAAAAAGATGATAGAATAAATGAAACTAATAATCTCGAACACAATAAAAAAACCGCCCCCGATATACCCCGAAATGATTTAGTAGAACGTCTCTTTATAAAAATAAACGCACGTTAAAGTTTGGCGGGTTTAGATAACTGAAATCTCAAAAATATAGCTTACATATGATTAGAGTGGCTTCGCGATCTAATAATTCTTAAGGCATTTATTCGTCTTATTTAGGAAAGTAAGTAAAGTAAGATTTGTAAAAGTTTACTAAGTGTAGCGATTTATAAAAAAAATCCTGTCATGACCTTGATCGTTCATGTAACGTTTCCCATATTAACAAAAGTTAATAATTTTCCCTCCAATTGAATCAATCCATGTTGCAAACCCAAACACATCTTTTAGCAGTTATTATAAACACAAAAACGGAAATAATAATAACGTATTTATTGAACGCAATCCACATTTAGGTCCGGTTTAATGTATATATTTATATATGAAATCTTTTAATTTGTATTATCCATTTATATAAACCAAACGCACCCCTTGCTGTCCAAACAGTCCATACGGCTGTTAAACCACAACCAAACGCCCCTTGTGGGCTGTCACAAACCAAACGCACCCTAACCGGTGCCAACCCACAAACAAACACCCCCTTGGCTGTTTCGCAGCCAATCCCAACGCCCTTTATGCTTTTTCATCACAACCAACGCACATCTATGCGCAATCTGTTAAGCCAAACACACCCAAGGCTGTTTTCCCGCCAAACCAAACACGCCCTTGTTGTGAACCTGCCAACCGAACGCACCACCCTCATTGGGCAATGAACTACACAGCCAAACGCTCTCTTAATGCTAAACCCTATCCAAACGCACCCTTATTCGTGTACCCCAAATCCAGCCAAATGCACCCTATGTTTGTTTTATCAAAACCAACCACATCCTATAGCTGCCATAAACGCAGCAAATACACACCCTTCTTGGGTTGCCGCTAAACCCCCGAAACAAACACCCTTTACGGGCAGTAACACCAGAAACAAACACCTCCTTGTGAGTAGTTAACTGCCGAACCAAACGCGCCTTTTTGGCTGTTTGGACAGCGACTCAAACGCACCCTTTTCTATGTACACAGCCAAACGCACCCGGTGGTGCTACCACCAAACGCAGCCCCCGCGGCTGTAAACCAAACCCGACGCACCCTTGACGGCTGACCACCCAACCCAACACCCTTCGTCGGTGGTGTTTTACCACCGAAACCAAACACCCCTTATGGTGGTGTTATTATAACAGAAACAAACGCACCCTTTTTATAACCACACGCACCCTTATGGTGCTGTGAAGGTGGCGGTGAGAGGGTGGCGGTGGCAGTGGGGTGGTGGAAGTGGCTCGTGGGGCGAGTGGAGTAGTGGATCCGGTAGATCGAAGTGATGGGGAGTCTTTTGGTCTTCGCCGGAAAAACCCGCCGAAAAACTTTTCCGACGGTGGTGGTGTTGGTGGCCGGCTGCCGGACATGGGAGGGAGAGAGGAGAGGTGAGAGAGTTGTAGTGTGTGTAAGTATATATGAGAAAATGAATGAAATGAAATTATAAATTATATATATATATTAAAACTTTATATCAAAAGTGGCAAGTTAACATAGTTTAGGGTGTAAAGTGTAACTTCTTTATTATAGTTTTGGTAAAAACGGTTCGGGACTCGTTTGAATGATTTAACGGACGATTCGAATCTCGAAACTTGCGCCATTGTTTTCTAAATCATTTTTCTGATAAAAATGAGTATTCACTCGACTAATTTTCGTAAACGTTTTATAAAATTTATTTAAAACGTTTATTATCTATTTTGTGACTTGGTTAAAAATAAAAAGAAATTTTAACTCGGATATTCGCGTTATCAATAACGCTTAAATAAGTAAAATATTAAATAATTTTATTTAATATTTTTATTAAGTGAATAGTGATAATTAAAAATACATTTAATTATTTTTGTGTGTCGGTACCCATTGTGTGCAGTTTTCAAAACTTTGCGGGGCTGTTTTAGCCCTCTTCTGCTTGTTTTCAAGTCTCGGGTAAAACTAAAAAGTTGTCAGGAATTTCGTTTTACATCAAGTTGCTTTAGAGTCCGAGTCGTGAAAACGTGATTTAGATGAACGTTCTTATAAGTCAAGCTAGACCCTAAAAGTCAAAGATTGAAATCGTCATTCAAAATTTCGAAAATTCTCGGATGTTACATAATGTACCTCGGTCCTTTAGAAAGCTACAACATCGGCCAAGCCTCTGACAAGATGTAGCAATCATATTTCGACTTCGGTAGCTTCCTCGACCTTTTAGAAGGCTGTAACATCGGTTGTGAGCCGGCAAGATGCAACAAACTTTTATCAGTCTCAGATTTATTATTGAATTCTACTTATCCCATATACCCTAAGGCTCTTTAAGGAATAAGCAAAATATTTACTAATGTGATACATATAATATGCCAAATTAAGTATTCCTGATGTATACCCATCCTAATCACAAAGGAACTAAAGAAAACTTCTATTAGCTAATTATTAACCAAAAAACCATACAACTCTATTTATTAAACATTTATATATAGGTGAATCAAGCTAAT
>BQNB010000430.1:152972-174478 GCA_026074375.1 Tanacetum coccineum | reverse complement strand
ACAAACAATTAAGCACATAATATGGGCATATTTGCATGCTTTAAAGGGTTAAATAACCCCGAAATAGTGTATAAAATGACACCTCATCAGCGCATAATAAGGTGGCATGTATTATGCTTGGCAGTATGTCTCCTGAACTTCAGAGGGCTCTTAGAAACTACAATACATATGATATGATCCAAGAACTGAAAACTATGTTCGAAGAGCAGGCAAAACAGGAACTGTTTGAAACAGTTAAAGCATTCCTCACTTGTAAACAGGAGGAAGGTCAGTCAGTAAGCTCTTATCTTTTGAAGATGAAGAACTACTTGGACACATTGGAACACCTAGGATATGCAATGAAAAATAAATTTGGTGTGAGTCTTATTTTGAATTCTCTCAATAAGGATTATGATCAGTTCGTTCAAAACTATAACATGCATAGCATGGGGAAGACGATAGCTGAATTGCATGCTATGCTGAAACTCCATGAGAAAGGTATTCCAAAGAAGGCTGAAACTCCCGCTGTGTTTACTATATGGGAGGGTAAGATCCAGAAGGACAAAAGGAAACCGCGAGGGGCGATGGGTAAGGACAAGGGAAATAATAAGCTTGCTTATGCTCTCAAGCACAAGATCCCATCGCCTCCTAAGAGAGATAACCCGACAAAGGACTCTATCTGCCACCACTGCAAGGAGGTAGGTCATTGGAGGAGGAACTGTTCGTCCTACCAAGCTGAGTTAAAGAACAGGAAGGAGGCTAGCATGGCTAGTACTTCAGGTATCTTCACTATAGAACTCTATGCTTTTCCAAATAAGGCTTGGGTATATGATACGGGCCGTGGTACTTATATCTGTAATACCTTGCAGGGTCTTAGAAGAAGCAAAAAAGTTGAAACATGGAGCTTTAAGTTTGTACATAGGCAATGGAATGCATGCAGCCGTTGAAGCGATTGGAAGTTTTGATTTAATTCTTCCTAGTGGTTTAATAATTGTATTAGAAAACTGTCATTTCGCACCTACTGTTACTATGGGTGTTGTTTCAATTTCTAGTTTGGTTGAAAATGGTTATAATCATACATTTACGAATTATGGTATTTCTGTTTCGAAAGATAATATATTTTATTTTAATGCAATTCCACATGATGACATTTATGAAATAGATATGCATAATCTTTATCAAAATGTCGGTTCTACTTTTAATGTTAGAAACATAAAAGTTAAATATTCTTTGGACTATTCTTATCTATGGCATTGTCGTCTTGGACATATAAACAAGAAACGCATAGACAAGCTTCAGCATGATGAGATCTTACAATCCACTCACGATGAATCTCTTGAGAAATGTAAGTCTTGTATTATTGGGAAGATGGCGCGCAAGCCTTTTCGACATCAAGTGGAAAGAGCTAAGGACCTATTAGGACTTATACACAATGATGTATGTGGCCGTTTTAGAACTATTTCAAGGGAAGGTGCTAGTTACTTCATCATCTTTACAGATGATTTCAGCCGTTATTGTTATGTTTACTTGATGAAACATAAACATGAGGTATTTGAAACATTTAAGGTCTTTCAAAATGAAGTTGAAAATCAACTCGGTAAAAAGATAAAGGCTATTCAATCTGATCGAGGAGGAGAATACCTGACTTATGAGTTTGTTAATCACATGAAAAGTTGTGGTATTGTATCCCAACTGACTCCGCCTTATACACCACAACATAACGGGGTTTTTGAGAGGAGGAATTGAACTTTACTTGATATGGTTTGATCCATGATGAATCTGACAACTCTGCTAAAATTCTTTTGGGGATATGCTCTCAAGTCTACAGCTTGCATTCTTAATATGGTTCCAACCAAGAAGGTTAAAAGGACGCCTTATGAAATATGTCATGGGAAAGCCCCCAAGTAGTCCTACTTAAGGGTTTGGGGTTATGAGGCACTCGTAAAATGAGACGCGCCCGACAAACTTGATCCTAGAAACATTAAGTGTATCTTTGAAGGTTACCCAAAGGAAACAATAGGTTACTACCTTTACTATCCACCTGAGAACAAGATATTTGTTGCTCGAAATGCTGAGTTCTTTGAAGATAACCTCATAGTACAAGAAGCGAGTGGGAGTCATGGACATCTCAAAATGAGTAGGAGTGACAAAGGACTTAAATTAATTCAAGAAGAAGATACACAACCTTCTAAAAATACTAGCAAAGAACATAATGAGGTCATGCCCATAGAGGTCGAGCCCCAAAATATTAAAGTTCCTATTCATAGATCCGCAAGGATACCTTAAGCACTAGATAGATATAGTTTCTATTTTGATCTTGATGAGTATGAATTAAGGGATCTTAATGAACCTCTTGTTGGAAATTGTTATCTAAAATAACCTAATATTCCATTAATATCATACGAGCTACGCGGCAGAAATTAAACACATATAGCACTTATAATTAACATAAAACATAAAACAAAAAGCATACCGAATAGAAATCGAGCTACATGAAGAACCGGAGACTTCTTCGAGTACACGCATGTATGTAATACATGCGAAACTAAAAACCCTCAAGTTACTAAAGGAAGTAACCTCTACGTGTATACACACTACACGTCAACTAATATCACCCGAATGCTAGTTCTACGAACCAATAGATGAAGAATACTACGAGTAGTAAAAAACCAAACCCCCTTATAAGGGGTGTTTGTTTTCGTCACCTACAAGGAGAAGAAGAGAAGGGATGGAATTAATAATGAGGTCTAGGGATCCTCTATTTATCTTGACACTTGTGATCCCTCTTCTTTCCATCTCTATAATCGGCCACCATAAAGTCCAAATACACCCTTGGTGTTGACTTTTTGACTTTTTTAATATATATGGATAATTACTTTTAATTACCTATTAATTAAAAAGCCTTATAGTTAATTATTTGTAAACGAACTAATTAACGACCGTTAGTATTCCATCGTTGATTCATATATTAATATAAATAATAAATATACAATTATATTATTATAAACATAAATAGAATGATATCTAAGTGTAAACGTGTGTGACCCCTATAGGCTCATTTATTCCTAGCCGTATAAATATCCATATAACATGAGCACAAACTAACAGCTCCCACTTGCGAATATCATGGTCATAGAATATAACATACCAACATTGATGAATAGTCTAGAAACATCGTCAATGCTCCCAAAAATACCTGAGTATGTAGTTTTAGTAAACAACTCAGTCTTTTATGGTTTTAGGTTAGTCCTATCCCTTTGTTTCAGATACAATGTTAAATATGGATATGGATCAATAGTCATTCCTTAATTTAACGATTCTGTTTCTCGCATCTGTATTGATCATGATTACCAAACGTAAAAAGAATCATCTTAACTACACTTTGGGCGCGGCTACACAAACATCTGATCAACCCAATGAGTGGAGGAACAAATTCTATTTTGACTACAAGTGTCCGTTATGTACTTCAAAACATTTCTAATAATAACCCATATAACTACCTTTTGACAGTATAGTGGTAGAGTATAGTCAAGAAATGCCATACATGCACACAAAATCTACTTGCATCTCAAGTCTAAGGATAAACATAACTTTCACCATATGTGTAATGCACCCAATGATGTTGATCCATAAAGTAATTTACACAAGTGGGGTATCCAATATTCAACCTCATTGAATAACATGAGAAGTTGGCAGAATCATCTTTACATATTCTCTAGAATACAACCAAACACTCACATTTGTCTTATCTTAACAATATTCCCATATTGTTAACTGATAATGGACATAGTTTAGAATAAATAAAAATATTCAAGGATTTAAACATGCAAATATAGAACACGGTAGTATAAATGAAAATGATCATACCACGTATATCAATTCATTGTTTAATACAACTGCTTACAGTTCCATTATCCAAATACCAAATAAGATCAGTGCATGACGATCCTAGTTAAATGTCTTATCTACAACAACCATAATTTGTGATAAGTCATAGGTTCCATGAACAAATCAACTAGGTCATGATCTTGTGAGACTTTAAGAACACTTATTTCAAAAATTCACAAATAGTGAAATTCTTTTAATAATATGATGACTGTTATTTGTTAGTGTGCACTCACTTATAAGTATTACTTATATGATCTAGTCACATTATATTTCATATGATGTATGACATACACAAAACATCCTAATGAAGACAATCATCTCGACAGATTTCCAAACTATAAAGCATTCTTATTCTTTTATTACAGTATTATGCAACTATGCTTTTTAAACCAAGCATATGTAGCCAACAATGTTATCATGAAAAAAACTTTCTTCTACAAAAATTGAGTATCATCTCAATTAAAACAAGCACTAGTGTAGATGAACAACACTATGCTAACCTACCGTAAAATCTGAATACTTCTTTAATAATGTTTGGATATCACACAAATCCAAGGTTTGGCGATCATAATGATCTTACTATGATTACCATAATGTATATCCATATTATCTTCATTATTAATTCTAGGAATGAATTCCTAATTTAAACATTAATCATAATGTTCCTTCTAATATCTTTCAATTAGATTCCAATGTTGTCAAATCATCTTACATGCAAATGAAACAACTAATCCCATACACAATATGATGTACATAATGAATCCTTTAGTAGGACTTAAGGCCTTCATTCATGTGTTTAATCTAACCAAGTGAGATATATCATTCGAGTTACACTTAATGATAATTTATATTATACTCGGACTTAATTCATTACATATTTTTAACGTATCAAACATTTTATTCCAAGGTTTCATGTTTCATCTCCTAAAATACTTACAAGAAACTTTATTTCAATCTAATGGATAAAATATTGCTTAGATAAATAAATTGTTTCTAATTATGTTCGATAACATAATCTATTTTAGAAAAGTAAAAATAATTACTCCTACTAGTTTTGAGATGTACTCATGGGCTATCTTATTTATAATTAAAAATCAAATCCAACAAGTGATTTATTTAACAATTAAACTTAAGATTATGCTCATTAGATGCGTGCTTTTAATCAATACTTGGATTCTAGCATTTTTGTATACTCGTAAAGATTATATTAGATTCATAAAAACCTCATATGATTACATATTGTCCTTGCTAGGTAATCATTCAATAAAGCGTTCTTGAAATCTAATTTGTCATATTTCTTTCAAAGAAAACAAGTATGACAATCAAATCATCTTTATATATTTAAAGTTCATAAATAAAGAAGTTTTAATCATAGTCATTTCTTGAATAAAAGTAAACACTTATGTCATTTGACGTGAAATAAATATGTATACAATATTGTCCTTATGAGTCTTATCCAAAAGGAAACTCATTCAAACCTCATCATCAACCAATAGGTTAAAGATAAAACAAATTCTAAAAATACGATTATCTCCTTTTAGACAACATCTCTTCATTCATAGTCTTTGAGTCATTCATTACATCCAAGATCTAATAATGCATCTCCTATGGTTAGCAGGTTCATCATGATCCTCTAACTCATAATCCTCACCATTGATAGAGAAACATATCATGAGGTATCCTTGTGGATCTATGAATATGAGTAACATTATTCTAAGGTTCAATATTTTCATGTTTTGCTTTAGTATGACATTCTCTAGTGCGTTTTAGAAGGTTTGTGTATTTTTTTATTAAAGTAAATCAACACCTACATAACTCCCACTCGCTTTAGCAAAGTGAGATTCCCACTCGCTTCTTGTACATTTGAGACTATTTTCAAATGACTCGGCATTAATGAGCAACATAAACTTTGTTCTCGTGTGGGTTATAGAAATGGTATCCACCAAAATAAATTTAATAGTTCTAGGCATTTGTCAATAATAATCTCCAAGAGATTTTTACCAAATTTAGAACTACAATCAAGACACAATGATACTTTTAAAGTTGGTATAGAAGTACAACAACTTTCCTTAAATGATTGTACCTAATACTATAAAGCACTCATGCATTAAATGGTATCTCAACCACCCATTTATACGTAGTCTAGGTTAAACTTGTAAACCCTAATCCCTTTGCCTATAAAAGGAAAGGGATATCGATAGTAAAGATATATCTCTTCCAATTAATGCAAAATGAATTGAAGAACTCTCTTATCTCTCAAATAAACTGAACAGAACTGCTAAAGCTGAAGCTTCAGTTCTAGTCATAAGTAGTTTATTTCTTACTCTTTTAACTTTGGTTAAGAGTTTAAGTTCGAAGGAGATAACACCCTAATTTTCATTCAACCACCTTGATATTCCGCAAGCAAGGTGTGTCATAGATTATTTATTTGATTCTAATAAGAACCTATACGTTGAAAAGTTACTTCTGTGTGTGTTTTAAACTGTTCTTTATATTGCTTTATATATATGTTTAAAACTCACTTTGTTGCCATGAAATGTGATTAGTTTAACTTGATAAACCTTATATCACATTCAAAGGGAACAACATGTGGTATTAGAGCCTTCTGGTTTGTAAGATCTTTTAGAAAGTTCTTTAATCTATTCAAAAGCTTTTTAAAATTAAGATCCAGTAACATGGTAACAGAAGTACAACAAACTCTTAAATATAGGGGTGGACAGCTAAATTATGCTCCTTTACTAGAGGTGGAAAATTTCACAAATTGGAAAAAGAGGTTCATGCGCCACATCATTGGTATTGAACCCCAATTTGAGAACATCATAAAAAAATAGTCCCTATATCCCCATGGAAGCTGGTCAAAGGAAGCCAAAAGTACAATGGACAACAGATGAAAGAAAGACTGCTAACTTAGATCAGCGTCTCAAAAGTCTCATCATGTATGTACTTCCAGATGACCAAATAAACTTTGTCATAAATTGCTTAACAGCTAAATCTACTTGGGATGACTTGATACTCTATCATGAGGGCCCCTCTGATGTGAAAGAAAGTAGGGTTATGGACCTAAAACTGTGTTACAACACCTTCAAATTTAAAAAAGGTGAAACTCTAACACAGACTTTCACCAGATATAAAGCTTTGATGAATGAACAAGTAAATGATGACATTAATCTTTCAAAGCTTGAAATAAATATTGGTTTTATAAATGGGTTGCCAAAGAAGTGGCTAAGTTTCTGCCAAAGTCTCAGAAACACAAATCATGTGAAAGATTCTGAGCTTGCTTCTCTATTTGGCAAACTTAAATATAAAGAAAACCTAATAGACGGTATTTATGAAACACAAAAAGAGAAGTCTCTTGTGTCTGCAATGCCTTTGTTAACTGCCTTCTTCTCTACCTTTATTGTCCAAGACTTTCAAGATAGTCCTGATGATGAAGAGGATACAAAAAGCAGTAATGAGTACCTAAATGACCTAGAAGAAGAATATCAAGCTAGAGCCCTTTTAGCCAAGTCTAAAAGATTCTACAAAAAGGGTACTCAAAGGTTCAGCAGTGCCAAAGCAACTGACAAAACTGAATGTCATAAATGTGGCAGGACTGGTCATTTTACAAGAGACTGTTTTGCAAAAACTCCAGTCCCCTCTTATCAATCACCTTTTCACTCTAAACAAGTCAGTTCCTCTATGCTCAAACCTAAACTGAGGCCTACAAAAGACTTTGAAGCAAAGTACAACAAAGTCAAAACTAAGCTAGCCTTCCATAATTCTAGTACATCACCCTCCAAGTTAACAATGCTGAAGAACAAAGGTCTTATTACAAAGTCATATGAATGAGATGAAGAAGAAGTGTCATCTAATGACAATGAAATGGTTGAACTAAAAGTTCTCATGGCACTAGCTGAAGACAATAATGTTGTCAGCAAAGAAGGTGCCAGAAATGGTGAATGGGTGAAGATTTCTATGAGAAAGGTACTCACTCTTCTTGAAATAAAATATAATGATGATAGAAAAACCTATCTAGATTATTTGTGTATTGATCTTAATTATGTTGAAGAGCAAATAATCAATCTTTTAACAAAACATAGAAATCTTGTTCAATAACTAAATACTTGCAAATAACAGCTTTTGATATTAAAACAAGAAAAACTTGATTTTCTTACCATGCAACATGTAAACACTAAGATTTTAAAAGAGAATCAAAATTAAGAAAAGAACTAAAAGAGCTAACAACTATCACTGAAACATGGCTTAACAGTTCAAATAAAGTTAATCAGTGTATTAGTGAACAAATTCCTACTCAAAAAAGGAGAATTATAGGAGTTGATCAACTCATTGAAGATCCCTCTAGTTCTGGGCAAAAAGACCTAGTCTTTGTAAAATCTTCAGCTGATGACACAAAAGTGTCCATACCTTGTGTTGAAAGACCCTGGTTGTCTGAAGCTGAAGGTTTTATTCTGCCAAATCATGATACTAGTAGGATACTCTTAGCGGAGACACAAAGAAACACAACTGATCCTCCAGTTGCTTTCACTAACTCTTCAGTGACTGATTAGGATTCAACGGATGAATCTTCAGTCTGTAGCACCCCTCTTCCTCCTCTAAAGAAGTTGGATGGTGCTGAACCTGTTTCTGGACCAAAGACTATCAAATCAAGTTTGAGGTCAAAATCCACATTCAAAGCTAAAACTTTAAAAGGTAAACCATACTTAGCTCCTACTAAAGGTAACAAAAGTTCTTCAGCTTCAAAAGTTAACTCAGCTCCTGCTGGTAAACTAAAGAGTGAAAATTAAGGATGATCCTCCCTTGGCTGTTGTAATAAAAGAACTAAACGACTACAAATTAGCAAGAATCACTCATCTTACTCCAGAAGTAATCAACCATAACAGGTTCCACAAATTTCACTTCAAAACAAATACAAAACATAATTCAAAAGGAGTTGCAATCTATGTGGCTTAAATAAGCATTTCTCTGAGAATTGTTATAAAGTAATGTTTTGTAAAAAGTGTGAGAGAACTAATCATAGAACATGTGATCATGCTGAATACATGTCCACCATGAACATGTCTCAGCATCTTAAAAGTCTGGGTAGATCTTCATTAAGATCTAAAATCCCAAGACCATCTAAACGCTTCTTTCCACCTTGCATACACTGTGGATGTATAGATCATTTATCTAATGAGTGTTTATACTATCCCATATGTGGAGTATGTGGAAGTTATGACCATGACACAAATGGTCATAACAGGATTATCTCTCTAGAAAGAGAGATCAATCTAAGAAATCCTCAACATGCCTTTAAAAGATGTGAAGCTTGTGGTAGCTCAACTCATACCACAACTGATCATTATGATATTAAATGATTCAAAAGAGGTGAATCACTTCAAGCAAAAAGGCTGAAGCTCTAAAATCAACTAGGGGTGAATCATCAAATGCTAATAGATACAAGACTTCCACCAAAAGGTAGGTTTCTAAGTAAAACTAACCATTCTAAAACTATTTGTGCAGTGTAATATCAAGAAGCCTATCTCGTACCTGGACAGTGAATGCTCAAGGCATATGACTGGTGTCAGAAACTACCTGCACAAATACGTTGAACAACGAGGACCTAAAGTGTTGTTTGGAGATGACTTAACATGCGTCACTAAAGGATATAGTTCAATCAAATGTAATGGTATAGTTTTCACAAAAGTAGCATTTGTAAATGGTCTAAATACAATTTAATTAGCATCAGTCAACTCTGTGATGCTAAGTATATTTTTCAGTTTGATGAGAAAAGAAGAACAATCTTTAACTCTAACAAGGAATTTGTTATGATTGATCCTCGAGTAAGAGATGTCTATGTTCTTGACATGACATCCTCTGAACAAGAATCTTGTTTCTTTGCTAGAGCCACTAAAAATCTCAATTGGCTTTGGCAAAAAAGACTTGCTCATCTAAACTTCAAAACAATCAATCAGCTGGCTAAACAAAATCTTGTTATGTCTTCCATCTCTTGTAGATTCAAAGGAAAAACCATGTTCATCATGTGAAAAGGGAAAACATCATAGAGCCAGTTTCAAGACTAAACAGATATTTTCTATCAAGATATGTCTTTATCTTCTTCACATGGATTTATTTAGACTTGTAACTCCTATGTCCATTAACCATGAAAAGTATACACTTGTCATTGTTGATAAGTACTCAAGGTACACCTGGTATACTTTCTGAAAAAGAAAAGTCATGTACCTGAAACCATTATGTCATTCATCAAAAGAGTTGAAAATCAAAATGACATCAAAGTCAAACAACTCAGAACTAATAATGGTATTGAATTCAGGAATAGCATTCTTGTCGACTTCTGTGATGAAAAAGGGATATCTAAAAAAATTTCCTCTCCATACACACCTGAACAAAATGGTGTTGCTGAAAGGAAAAATAAAACCCTTATAGAAGTTGCAAGAACAATGCTTTTAGGGTCCGTCTTTTCAAAACAATACTGGAATGAAGCTGTAGCAACTTGCTTGCTACACTCAAAACAGATCCACTATTGTTAAAAGACATCTCAAAACTCCTTATGAAATCTTTCATGGGAGAATTCCAAACATCGACTTTCTTCATGTCTTTGGATGTCCAGTTTACATTTACAAGCATAAATATTACTTAGCAAAGTTTGATGAAAAAGCTGATGATGGTTACTTTCTCGGATACTCACTTGTTTCCAAAGCCTTTAGAGTCTTCAGTATAAGAAAGCAACAAACAGAAGAAACTTACAACATCACATTTGATGAAAGCATTGGTGCTATCAAATTCTCAAACTCTTCCGTTGACAACATCAATGTTGCTGAATCTGAGAGATATCCACCTGATGAATACCTTCATCACTATGAACCCTCTCAAAAGTATCAAGTAAACATCAATGAAGTATCTTTCATAGATCCTTATGAAAGAAGTGATCAAAGTAATCAAAGTGATCAAAATGATCATCCTGCTCAGGAAAATGATATCCCAAATGATAATCCTCCTAAGTACTCTAATCACAACAATGATAGTCCTATCATTGAAAACCTCATCAATGTTGAAGTGGTTCAGGATTCTGGACCAACATCCTCTCCAGTTGAGGAAGCTTCAACACAAAACATAATCCCAATTCTAAATATTCCTTAATCATCCATTCCATCTACCATTTCTCTAGTTGCTTAAGACAGATGGTCTCAGGATAAACACATTGAGCTAGTGAACATAATAGGTAATCCAGGAGCAGGAATGCTTACTCGAGCCATGGCTAAAATCCTCAGTGCTGCTTTAGCTCATGAATGTCTTTTCATAGACTTTATATCTAAAGAGGAACCTAAAAAGGTCTTTGAAGTACTAAAACATCCTGGATGGGTTGATGCTATGCAAGATGAATTGAATCAATTTACCAGAAACAAAGACTGGACACTGGTTCCTGTACTCTATGGAAAAACCATCATTGAATCAAAATGGGTGTTCAGAAATAAAAGAGATGAAACTAGAATTGTCATCAAAAACAAGGCAAGACTTGTAGCTCAAGGCTACGGGTATGTGCTTAAATACACATACCTTTTACCCAATAAAACGAGCCTAAAATGACCAAAATATATCAAAAATGCATTGTATTTGTATGTTTTGTGATTTATGATGTGCAGGTAACGGATATTTACTAAAGGACAAAAACAAAGCCAAAACCGACGAAACCGAGCACGGGATTGGAAAGAGCATGAAAAATCAAATTCGAAGACGTGTTTATCTTAAATGGGCCAACCCGCACCCAAGTTAATGGACCAAGTCAGCCCATAAAGCTTGTCTATTAAGCCTTATAAATTAAAGCCTTAAATCTTAAACCGGCCCAAGATCAAAAGCCCATTAGCCTATTACTTAACCATAATCCAGTTATAAACCATAACACCATTAGTCCCATCCCTTTTCACCATTAGTCCCTACAACCCAACTTTCCCCTAACCCCGTTACCCTTTATCCTAACACTCGCTAACTCAAAACAAACAATTATAAACTAAACCAAACAACCTGCCCATTTTTACTATTCACCCATCCCCTTTACATTATACGCTGCAACCCGACAAAACACTTAAACCCCACCCCCTAGAAGAAGACAAGCCACGATGGCAATCCTATAAAGGTTTATTAGACAAGATCAATCAAGGGCTGTTATGAGAGATGAAGAAACACAACAAGGGAATCAAGGGCTGAGATTGAAGGCTTGAAGAACACTCTCCCATTCCTCTCACAAAGGAAACACAAGCTCAAGACCTAGATTCTTCTCTAGTCGGCTATAAATAGAAGACCATTGTCACACATTAGGGCATGTAGTTTTTAATTCAAGTTTTTATAAAGTTTTTATGTAGTTTTTTTATCTATCTTTTGTACTTTTTAGCTTATTCTACTTCCTTTTAAAGCATTGTACTCAGTTTTTATGTTTTAATGAAATTTTAAGTTTTATGTTAAAATCTATTTTTTATGTTAATGAAATTTATGTTATGAAAATGTTTGTTAAGCTCTTATAAGCTCTTTTCTCTCTTACTTAAGCTGTTTTACTTAAGCTCTTATAAGCTATTTTCATTAAAAAATCACTAAAAAGAATATGTAAGATAAGCCGGATTTAGAAGGGCTTATAAGGTTTTACTAGCTTGTTTTTAAACAAGCTGGAGCTTGTAGATAAGCTCTGTGAGCAAATTGATGTCCTTGTTCAAGCAAAGGACAAGGTTATGTTTACTTTTTGATTTTAGCTTATTTTATGATTTTGCTTATTACTTTGCTTATTACTGCTTATTTTTGCTTAAAATTGTTTATTTTGTCTTATAATTGCTACTTGAATTCAGATTAATGCTTAATAGTTTTTAGTTTAAGTTTTGATATAAAACTGTTTTGATATTGCTTTAAACTGCTTATTGTGTTCTGCTTATTTAGAATGCTTAAATTTTTGAGAGAAATGCTTAAATATTCTTATTAAACCTTAATGATAATCTGTTTTCATGTTTTAAGAATTTTCTAAGTCTATCTTAGCTTAAAATGGATTTTAGGATTTTTAAAGGGGTGTTTGGGTTAAGCAGTCTTAACAATAGTTAAGACTGCTAAGGTTGTTTCTGGTAGTTTAATCAAATTTGTTAAGCCTTAATATAGCTTAAAAGTTAGTTTTAAATAGTTTAGATTAAGCTTTGTCAAGTTTAGAAGTTTGTTTTTCTAAAATCCTAGTCTACTAGTTCTTAATGTTTTTCAAATTTCTCATTTGTTAAATTTCTTAAAAATCCATTTAAGGTGTGGTTTTAATGCTTAAATGCAGTTTCATTTGTCTCAATTTAAGTCTGTTTTAAGTTACTAGACTTTGGTTTAGCCTTTTAGAAAGTTTAGCCAAAATTCAGTCTACTAATGCTAGTTTAAGGTTAATTTTTAGAAGTCTCATATTGCAAATCAAAATGTGGTTAGGTTCTAGCTGATTTTACCTTTATGTTTGTTGAATTTAGCTTATTGTAGTATGAATTCAATATGTTTTAAGTTTTTAGTATGTCAAGTTAGTTTGAGTCTTGAAACTTAGGCTTCAAATTGCCATTTCATTAAAAAGGCCAAAAATAGAAGTAGTATGCCATTTTCAGCTTGTTTTTTTAGCTTATTTCTTTTTCTAGTTTGCTAAATTATTACTCATTTATGTTATTAGGATATAGTGCTTTATCTGTTTTAAGGTTTTAGCTTTTTCCTAGTGCTTATTTGTTCTTAATCTTAGTTTAAAAGTTATGTAAAAAATCCTCTAAAATCCTTTTTGAGTCTGCTGTCTATTTTCCTGATTTATTCAGCTTATGACTTTTGCTCATTTCTAGTTTTAAAAGCTTATTAGGTCTAGGTGAGAGGCTGTTTTCAGCTTATTTGCTTTTTTGAGTGTTTTTTATGTCTTAAGAAGTAAACAGTTTAGGTTATTTCTTCCAAGTCTTAAAAGCTAAATCTATAATTTTAACTTGCTTTTTCTAGCTTATTTCTTTATCAATTTTGCTTAACTCTTGCTTATTTGTATTTTTAGCTTATAGTACTTTATATGTTTTCAGCTTAATACTTGTTGCTTATTACTGCTTAATCTCAACTTAAATTTAGTAAAAAGTCCTTAAAACCTCCTTTTATGTTATCTTTCTTAAGGATTTTAGATATCTTTTAGCTTATTTGGTTTGCTTATTTCTTGTTCTTAAATGCTTATTAGGTCTAGCATTAGGTCTATTTGAGCTTATTAAGTTTTCTTTTTGCTTATTAAGTCCAAAAAGCCCTATCAGTTTTAGCTTAATATAAATGTCTTAACTAGTTAGTTTAGTAAAATGCCTCTTCCTTCTGCTTATTTCTAGCTTATTAATAAGTTTTAAAATTAAGTCCTTTTTAAAAATTGCTTATTATTGCTTAAAAATAGAAGCAAAAAGGTAAGGCCCAGGACTTGAACATGCGACCTCCCTTTCACACACACTCGTCCTTAACCATTGCGCCCTTGGGTCTTTTTTATAAGACCCATACACCCTTTAATATTTAACCCCTTTTGTCCAGTTTGCTTATTAGTGCTTATTTGCTTTTTAACTGCTTATTCTTTCAGCTAAATTTTCAGTTTTCATTTTCATAGATTTTAAATAAGTTAAAGTATTTTTCATAAATTTTCTAGATTTTTAATAATTAGTTTAGTATTTTTAGTGTTTTATTTAGATTAAATCTGTTTTTAATTCATAAAAAATAAAATAAAAGTCAAAAAAATATAATTCCTTTTTCTAAAATTATTTTTAATCATTTAGGACTCTTAGAAATTAAATTTGCATTTTTAGGGTTAAAATTTGATTTACTTGCTTAAATGTCGTGTTTTTAAATTCCCGTTAACATTTTTCGTGCTTAATCTTTAATTGCTTTAATTGTTTACTTGTCTTTATATGTTTTTTGCATTTTCATTAGTAGAAATAGAATCCAAAATCAAAATCATTGAATCATTCAAATCACGCGATCACGAACTTAACCGATTCTCAATTCACGCTTCGTCGGGGTTACGACTCGGGAAGATTTGGTCATCACTTTTCCTAAAGTGATTTTCATTTCTTAACGGAATACTTCTCTTACGGTGAATACTTCACTCTTAATATTTTGGTGTTTGGATATTATTTAAAGTATGTATATATATATACTATATAAGATATATTATATATTATTATATATATATATATAGGGATGGGTTCTAGAGAAAACCTTACATTGTTGGAAAACCTAGAAAACAAAACCATAAGGTAGCTTTTGCAACATATCAAAACTGAGGGTAGAAAATGAAAATTAACAAAAAACAAAGGGGTTAGAATTGACAACATCTCATTCTCACTCCTTACAACAACCAAACACCCTCCTGATAAAAAACACACACTAAAATAACTGTTAAAAACACACATACACACCTCTCCGATCACCACCACACCTCCGACCACCTCTACACCGTTGCCACTTCAGTAATTGCACCATCAACAGAGCTGTTATATCAGTTCACATATATTTTCATCAATCCATCGTTCATAAATATCAGGTAATTACGCATCATCATCTATAATATCGTTATTCCTTACTTTTGATGCGTGATTAGTTTATGCTAGTTGTAACAAATAACGAATTAAAGCTGAGTATTTGGTACATAAGGTGATTATTATAATGATTATTGGTTCATTGATTTGTTGTATGTATGTGTAAATTAGCTTGAATATGATGTTAATTTGTAATTTAAGGATACAAAGCGCATTCAGTTACGTAAATTGGTTCGGATTAGTTAAAAACGTCTTTACTGAAATTGCACGACATGTGTTTGATGAAATGTCTGAATGAAATTTCTCATTATTAATTTTTAATTTAGTGCACTTGTTTGTTTGTGTGGTTAATGCAACAATTGAAAAAGTTAGGGCATCTGTTTGTTTGTTTGTTTAAAGCATAGGTTTTAATAATGTATTAAGGAACCAATTTGTTTCTTTAAGGAATATGTCTTAAGAGTTTATTAGGGCATCAGTTTAAGAAAGTATTAGGGCATCAGTTTAAGGAAATCAGTATTTATGTTCAATGTACACGTTTGTATGCTTAGTGCGTCGTTGGAAATACTTGGGCATCTTTTTCTTTGATTAGGGCATCTGTTTTCCTCCAAAATGTGACATAACAAGACTATCATGGCTTGGGTTGCATCTAAATAAACTTGTTGTTACTATTCAGTTATTTGATTACACTCCTATCATAGAACCAGTGAGAGATTGACCTCAGCTGATATATAAGATAATCTTAAATTTTCATTAGGGGGAGTGGCACAAAGAACGGTTGGGGTAGGGGAAAATTTAAGGAAATCAGTATTTATGTTCAGTGTATCCGTTTGTATCCTTAGTACGTCGTTGGAAATACTTGGGCATCTTTTTCTTTGATTAGGGCATCAATTTGTTTTTTTAAGGCATCTGTTAGTAATTTATTAGGGCAACTGTTTAGTATTGTTTTTGGGGCATCATGAAGCTGTCATAGGCCTTGCCATGTTCATTAGGGCATCTGTTAGTAATGTATTAGGGCATCTGTTTTCCTCCAAAATGTGACATAACAAGACTATCATGGCTTGGGTTGCATCTAAACAAACTTGTTGTTACCATTCAGTTATTTGATTACACTCCTATCATAGAACCAGTGAGAGATTGACCTCAGCTGATATATAAGATAATCTTAAATTTTCATTAGGGGGAGTGGCACAAAGAATGGTTGGGGTAGGGGAAAACTCGAACTTGACAATACTCTATAATCGTTTCTTAAAGGGTAAAATGAGTGGCTATGTGTGACTGCCCATAGGATACATGGTTGGTTTATTAGGAATTAGGAAAGAAAGAAGGCGTAACTTTGTACCGGAGAGTTACCATTCTTGGTAACATCGGTGGTTATCATGATCTTTTGTCAATTATATAGCGGGTTCTTTCTGACGGTGCTTCAAAGCATAGTGTTTTATATACTGAAGTGTGGCTTTTGTGTTTGGTTTGTGTAATAGATTTTTGAAAAAACATTGGATGCACCTGATGTTGTTGATGATTACTATTAGGGCATCCGTATGAACAAATAAGGGCATACGTAAATAAGTTCGTTGCATTCTTCCACAGTTTGGCAGACAACATATGTTAACCCATCTCTGTTATGGCTTTCTTGCTACTGTTAATGACAAATAGCATACCAGCTCCACTAAACCGAAACGTGATATGACCCTTTGATGTTATATGAAGCTTTTGGTTCTAAATGGTCTTCTACCCGTTGTTCAACACGTCCTGGTTGTTGTACCAATATTGTGGCCGATTGTACTTATTTTGCTTTCAAATTAGGAGTTGGTATCGCCTACTATGTCTTTATCTACTTATTGTATTGTTTATGGGGCTGTTTGGGAGTGCTTATTGTTACTGTCTATAAAGGGACTATTTCACGATTGGTTTCTCAATACTACAACTAATAAATGGACTGTTTGGGATTGCTTAATGAAGCTCATTATAGGGGCTATTTTGGATTGCTTATTAGTAATTCCATTCAGCTCCTATAAACAATTACATTAAGTAATCCAGAACACTTCATTTATTAGCTGTTTGTTTCAGTAAACAATCGTAAAATAGCATTTGTGTGTTAAATTTAAGGCATCCTTTTGTTTATAATAAACTTGGTTGTATGTTAAGGTAGGGCATCTATTTGTTTAAGTTAGGGCATTTGTTTGTTTAAGTTAGGGAATCAGTTTGTTTAAGTTAGAGCATCTGTTTGTTAAATTTAAGGCATATGTTTATTAATATTTAAGGCATGTGTTTGTTAATATTTAAGGCATGTGTTTGTTAAAAAATAATTTAACTCGTTTTATACACCCAAGTGTAAATTTGTAATCTGAATCAACTAAGTCATTATTCATTTCGCTTGCCATATTAATTATGTCGACATATTTCATCCATCTGTATGCATGCATTTTCTTATACATACAAAGATAACTTTTGCTAAATTGCTACTCATGCTGGCTTTTCAGTTGTTGACTGTGATGCATACACTTTGCAGGTGCCCACTTTGAAGAAGAACATTGGCTTGTTTTCTGGCTTTGTCTCGGATGATGATGAGGTGGAATCTTTATCCTTTGCTTCTGTTTAGCTATTTATCTTTTTATTTATTTATTTGGACACTAAATATGATTAGATATTGATAAAAGGAGAGATGTAGAATGACATGTAATAAAGCAGATCTTACATGAGTCTGCAACATCAATTCCAAACTAATTCTAGTGGATGTTTGTGTTTATTTATGTCTACAGCAGGAAAAGAAGAAGGAAAAGTTGAAAGAGAAGCTTGACAAATGCACAAAAGAGAAGTTGTTTGATTTTTTGTGATGTTCTAAATCTTCAAATTCACAAGTCACAACTTAAAAAGGTATGCAGTTTTAAGCATTATGTACTAAACAAACAACACACTCTGATACTTTGTTTTAAACACTAATATTTTGATTATATTTCAGGAAGAGGTCACAGTAAAGTTGATAGATTTTCTTCAGTCTCCAAATGCGATGACTGAAGTCATGCTTGCTGAAAAGGAACACGTATGTTTTTTGTAACTTAAATTTGTTACGTGCTTACATAAATTAAAGTCTCACTTGCTGAAGGTTGATTGTTTTACTTTGTTTTCAGAAAGTAAAAAATAAAAAGCCATTGGGATGATGATTTTCTGTAATTGTACTTGCTTTCTAAAATTAAACACCCCGCTCTAGATGGATGGGTATTGTTGTTGTTTCTATAATACAGTGTTCATGTTTGTGCATCTGCAGATGGATGAAGTGCTCTCTTCAGTTGCTGATACGTTAAAGAACTTTGGTGAGATCATCTGTTAGTAAAGATTAGGGCATCTATTAGTATGCTTAGGGCATTTGTTAGTATTATTAGGGCATCTATAAGTATGCTTAGGATTTTAACATGTTGCATAATAAGTCAACTGTGTGTGAAGCTTATTTTTTACATTGCTTATGTAAAATATGTGTTCTCATTGGTGGTGTATACTTTGTTATCTTGTTAGACCGTCAACGAGTAAACGCTGCTGATAATGTTATTGAAGAAGAACGTGAATCCGAATATGATGATATGCAACAAGATGGTCGGCCAAATCCAAACAAAACCATGAGGAAAATTGGAGATGGGTAAGGTGAGTTAATAGGACTACTAATAGTCAATATATTTGTTTTACTCAGAATGTCTCGACTCATCAAGGTCAAATGGTTAATTAGTTGCAGCAACAACAATAGCCCTTTCGTCGGGTTAATACTCCTTATTGGTGGTTCTTTTACTCGTCGTTGATGTTCTATATAGCTTCATGAGGTATGTACATGTTTTGAATACTATTTTAGATAGGTTGCAAGATGGTCGTTCATTATTAGCTAAATTTGTTGGTTCAACCCATTTGACCTATATGGAACAAACAACAAGCCGCCCTGTTCATAAGTAGACAATACAATCCTTATTTCAAGGCTATATCTCAATTTTAATGTTGCGATTCGAGACTAATTAGCATAACATATGAACTCGATTGTATCCGGCAAGAATGCATTAAAATTCCAATACAACATATGGGCTCGATTAAGATAATCATGATAAAGAAAAGGGAAATGAGGTCTATGAACCAAAGCATTTTTCTAAAGTTTCCATTTTTTTAGAAAGGCAACAATTTATTAGACTACAAAAGGAAAAACAAGATTACAAAACAAGGCATCCTTTTCTCAATTAAACAAGCTAATTAAGAGAGCAAGGGAATTAAAAGACAAAAAAAAGGATACAAACCAAACAATACAGATTGACATTTGCTTTCTCAATAAAAAGGAACAAAAAATGTTGAATAGTAGTTGAACGCCTCTTGAAACCTGTCAAAAAAATTAGCAGTATTGACATTTGCTTCTTGCTCAACAAGAGTCACAGCTTTTGGAGATAAGCTCTTGATGAGCCTTATCACTCTGTCCTGTGATTTTGTGGCTACACAGTCTCATCTAGTAGGTGATGCAGCACCAATGCGCAACTAACCACCAACGCCTCACCAAGCTGAACTCTAAGATGTCGAATCTGAATATCTAAAACAGAAACCTGTATATCATGAAACTTAAATTGCTTGATGACCAGAAAGAGACCAAACTTTTACGCAATCCCTATATAACCAGAAAGAGAAGATTAGGTTAAAACCATATATTTAATGTTCTAAACATCATATGGGTGAAAATCACAAAAACGGTTCAATATAGATTATGTTGGCCATTGGTACAAAGTGACACTTAATACAGTAAATCTTTAGACTATTCAACATTTCAAGGTGAGCTAATGAAGCTCAGGTTTCACCCCATCACTCGCCCAAATAGGTGTTGCGGACCTAAATTACAAAATCCTAACCTGCTAATGATCAAAAAATGATAAAGTATACTAGATGAATGAGAGCAGAGCCGAACAGTGAGGGAATTGAACAGTGTTGATCCTCACTATTCTCATAACCTTCTCCATCACCCACATTCGGCGAAACTACTAAACCGTCGTTTTGTCTAGTTTATTTCTTAACAGCAAGTCCTCTAGGTATCCTCCTCCACTTTTTCAAAAATCTGACCTCCACATTTTCAAACCAGACCGCTTTTCGACACTATGACACGACGATCCCGTCCCTTCTGTACCCCCAATTACTACTACTCCATTACTACTACTACTTTTTAACTTATTTTCATCATTAAGTATATTCGTTGGGCAAAAATAGGAGAGCTTAAATTCGTTGGGCATCCGTTTGTTAACAACAAGTGCATAACTAGCAAGTGCATAACTGTTATATGAGTCGAGGCATATCATTATCAACATAATCTAAGAAAGTCACTAACAACGTTCTATTGAATTATTTAACAAGTTAATGATGAAATATTGGTATATCACAGTTATGAATTTTCACTTAGGCATCTTATCAAACACATTGTATGCAGTTTGAAATAATGCAACAAAGTTATACAATATCATTTAGACATTTTATCAAACACATTGTGTGCAGTTTTTGAAAACACAAATTTTATGCTTTATTTTATCAAGTTTTCTTAAAATAACTAATCAATAGTCCACAATATCACAAAACTCATAAAAACGATACATAAAAAATGATAACCGAAGAAAATTAAAACAAAAATAAAACTCTAACTCATAATGAACACTAATTGATTTTAAATAGAAAAAACAAATAAAATTAAAATCAAATTAGTTATAAAACTTACTCTTATCTCCGATTTGATCAGTTGAGACGAGAGAATTAAGTGAATCTGATAATAATTTATGTTTATTGTGATGATTGAAAGGATGTTGTTGAAAGGATGTTGATTGAAAAGTGGAAGAACGTAGTTCAGAGAAAAAAGAGAAGAAAAAAGAAAAAAATGAGAAAGAATAGGCATTTTATATGATCTAGAGAAAAGTTACATAAATGATACCTAAGAAATAAAAGAAGTGACGAAAAATCCCCTGGACTTGGGCAAGAAAAAAATAAGGGGAAGGAGGCTTGATCTAACGGTTAGGAAGTGGTTTTCTAGGTTTTCCACCGAGATCAAGTTTTCTCATGATCCCATCTCTATATATATATATATATATATATATACATATATATATATATATATAT
>BQNB010000430.1:100000-151116 GCA_026074375.1 Tanacetum coccineum | reverse complement strand
CAACGAGATTACTTTTCAAACGACACATTTAGAGGTTGTTCTCTTGTATCTAGCGCTGTGTATTATGAAGTAACTCCCCCAGACACAATTTCCACTGTGACCCGTTTTTTGGGGTGTTACACCTATGTCCTGGTTTTTAGTCCACTTTTGGTGTCCCGTTAACTAAGTTCAAGGTGTTTATAATTTTTGTCCTCTGGTCATACTTTATTACAGTACCTTAGGTGTCTACATAAATTTTTATAGACCTTTCTCATGTGTTTAAATTACCAAAATACCCTTAACAAACAAAATGGGCCAGTTATAGACTTATCATTTTATACAAGCCATAAATTAGGTTTAAAAGTGAATTGGGCCTCTGGTCTTCATGACACATGTAGGACACATATTGAACTAACCCCAAAACATATTTCAAAGTTTTTTATTCACATATGAAAGATTTATGCCAAAAACAGTACACTTGACTAATTTTGCGATTACGAACTGTTTTGACCATGGTCTTTTGATTCAGTTGGCTAGTTATCCAAATAAGGTTTTTATTTTTAAAACTTATTATTTCTGGGAAGTTAACATTATTAAAAAACCATGAGTTAGAATCAAGTAAAAATATCTCTTTATGAATTAGTTATAGGTTTTTAAAGTTGCATAACAAAATGAGTCCACTATTTCTAGTATTACTCACCTATACTATTTTTGTATTTTGACTGACCAAAACTCCCTTTTAACACTTGACTACTGACTTTTTGAAAACTAGACATTGTTTAGATAATTTTAGGCTTTTGAAACACATCAAAAGCTATTTTATCAATGAGTTATGACCTTAACAAGATGAGTACTCTAAAATCACAGCCCACTTTTACTGTTTTACCAAACTTGTTTACACCCATTTTTCCCCAAAACACCTAAAACGACCTAAGTAAGTCCCAATACCATTTTTGACCCATATAAACACCATTTTTATTGAAAATGACCAGTAGTTGATTCCCATAAAATTCAAGTTTATGCATGTACAAGATTTAATCCGATTTAGTTCAAAAACACGATTTTTAACCTCATCTTTATGCAACTAGTTCTATACCTCAATATCCAACCCAACAATGCAAGTCTTATAAAAATTTTAAGATCATATTAGGAGTATAAGAATGTGCCAAACTCAGTAGCATCATTACCAAAAATCGCATTTTAATCTATGACTCCTAAAGTGTTAAAAACGACTTAAAATATCATTATTCATGTAATTTATCCTACTAGTTTCATCACCCAACCCTCAAGAACACCAAAACCATTCTTAACCATTATCACCAATATCTCAAGAACATTTTTAAGTGTTAAATCCATTAGTTAATTTAGAAAATTTTAGACTCATTGCATGTTCAAAACAACCTTCGATTAAGCACAAAATCATAATTTTTACGTATATTTTCACTACTAGTTTTGTCATATGGACCTACAAATCACCCAAATAAACCCATAATTATTCTACCATCATTTTTAGATTATATTAGCATCATTTTTACAGTAGCTTAATATTTTAAAGATTGAAACAAAAAGAGAGTAGCCAAAGCTTGTTATTAAGCCCTAAAAGGCACTTTTCGGATACAAGATAGGCACAAGCCGTTTTGTACCCACACCTTACCTTTAAGAACTTCAAGATAAGAGGAGGAAGACTTATGGGCTAAGATAATACAATTTCTCAATAAGGCTCCTTAAGTGGATTTTGAATAGCAAAGCTCGTATACAAGACAATAAGGAGCCTTTTTATGATATTTTTTGAGGTTGTAAGGAGATTTATAAGTAGTGGTGGTATGGTGGCTTGTAGTAGCTGGATATTATGGAGGAGGAGGAGGATGGCCATATTTTTAGAGAAAAAAGTGAGAGAGAAATGTGTTTGAGTATTTGAGTGTGTGTATGGGTATTATGGAAGGAAATTAAGTGTGTATTGGAAGAGTGAATTGAAGCAACAAATTTCATTGGCTAAAGGGGTGGGGGGGGGGGGGGGGAGGGGCATGAATTCCAGTTTTAGGGTCCCTAGAGGGAGGGAAATTGAATAAAATTTTTATTTTTATTTTTATTTTGTGTATAAGTGTTGTGTATTGTATATAATTAAAAGTGTCAGTTTATTTAGTTAATGTATAAGGTTTAAGTGTGAAAATAGAAATGTGTAAGTGTAAATGTAAAAATGTATAAAGTGTATAGTATGAGATATATTAATAGTGATTTTATATAATTATGTAATCTCGATGTGTTTTAAGTCCGTTATTAAAAGTTGAAGTGCCTAAACGTAAAAGTTAACGAAACTAGTTCTCTCTCTCTTTGGGGCAATTTCCGGCCACCACCTTTTTCTTGCTATTCCGGCCACAACTTCCTCTATAATCGTATATCTACCTATTAACAATTGTATTAGTTTTCGATTATTTGTCTTAGGATTCGTTTTTGGTTTCTCTTTCAAGGATTCCAATCGTTTTCCTAATTCAGATCCTCAAACCTGATCTTTCGTTCATTGGTATGCAATCGTTTATCTAGGGTTGTGTTTTTTCAAAGAGGTGGCGTGCTGCATATTTTGGAAATCGCCATAGACAGCCGATACCTAGAACCCTAATTTTTTAGGGTTTCGTTTATTGTTACAATTTATTAGGGTTTCGCTGTGGGTTTTAGTACCTAGATCCCTTGTTGTTTTATGTAAAATTTGTGAGTGGATCGTGGGTATTGGGTTGTATTGGCTTGTTTTGGATCAGTTCAAAACCTTTTTAGGGTTTTCCTTTGTGTATCCGTGTTTTAGTGATTGATCCTCCGATCATCATCATTGTTGGTGGCTGATTAGGGTTTACCTAATTGGTTTACATAGATTGATTCGTTGCAGGTTGCTGCGTGTCAGACGTGGTGGTATTGTCATGGGTTTAAGAGAGATGGTAAAGACCGATACCCTAATTTTCCTTTTAAGGTAAAAATCTCACTTGGTTACCAGAAGTGGCTGGCTATTGTGGTTGGGGAACATTCTTGATTAGGGGTCGGTGGTTTTGTGGTGGTGTAATGATGGTTGACTTGTTTGTTGATCATCATCATTGGGGATTTTTGTACGTGGTATGTCTCGACGTGATGGTTCTTTGAGGCATGGCTTGGTTCTTAAGTTGGTTGTGGTTCTGAATTCATGGGTCATTGGTCTGTGGTGGTGTACCACGGCAAAGATTTGGGTTTTGTGGGTGTGCATGGTTTGGTCGTGATCTTCCATGGGTATGCTACACATGCATTGGCTGATAGGATGTTATGTAGTGCTACTACGAATATCCTGTTGCTATCAATGGTTGCTATTATTCAATCCGAGTCGTTCATTCTAATGAATGACGAGGTAGTGGTGATAGCTTGGAAGTAGGATCTGTTGGAGTGTGTTTACATTCATAGGTCCTCGTAACAATTTACTTCGTTTATGTCAAATTTCATGGATACATATATAAGGATGAAGAAGTCGCGTGTCTTCTTCCTTGTTTAGTACATAAGAGTAGCATGTCACTCTTATGTAGGGTTTTGGTTTGTTGCACTTTATGTGCATGAGTGTTGCCTATGTAATGGGATGTGATGTAGGACTTCACCTACATCCATTGTACTTAAACATTTTTTTGGTGTAATACAATTTACCGAGGAAACCCTTACCAAAAAAAGTTAACGCGATATCGAGTTTAACGGGAGACTTGCAAGTTATGAAAAGTGAAGTGACCTAAGTTCATAAAAGTGAATGACTTATGTTTATTTGTGATTATTTACATTAACTTAATGACCTTTGAGCATATCGTTGACCGTTAAGACATTTTTCTAAGATCGTACGTAGAAGGCACGTTCGTAAATTAGGGTTTCTAAAAATAGAAATATATACACAAAATGACCCGACTAATCTATAAATGAAATCAATGCAAATAGAACATGATAAGAGTGTTACACAATACCAACGTTGCTAACTTGAATTTGACGGTTGTCATAACAATCGTGTGTTATTTTGTATTAAAACTTTGTTGTATGTCTTTTCTAATTTGGCTGCTTAGAATACATTCATATAGTATGAATTTCTTTTTTCTCAATGGGTGTGATTGGAAGCTCGAACTATTTTCAGCGGGTATTGTAGGGTTCTGATTGTATTCTCATTGTACTGTATATTTATATTGATAGACTTTATCTCGATTGGAAGCTAAAGGATTAATCTTTCCATCAAACTTGAAAACATAGAATGAATTCTAAGACAACTATATTCTAAGTTAACCTTGAGCTAAAGGATTATTCTAGGATTAAAGTATTCGAAGACAACTGTTTTCTTATGAGTTGTCTTACAATACATGTGTCTCTAATCTTTAGCTCAAGGTAAAGCTAACCTAGCTAACTATGGGATTAATCTTTAGCTCAAGGTAAAAAACTATTTTTTTCTTGAAAACGTCATCTTAGAATTTATTCTTATACTTACGCATCGTTTTTGTTCCCAAAAATCATGACGCAGGCGTATGTGGGACTATAGCAACCATATCAACATCGGGCTATCAAAACAAGTCACTTAGACTTATGAGAGAAATATAATCATCCAACATTGTTACAAGTCATATAACCAACAAGGCAATGATAATCTATTCTTTTGTTCACTTCAAATAGGTATGTTTTCAGTTCAACTGTAGATAGATTGATAAAACATATCTGAGTGTAAACGCTTAATTAGGTGCACATTGTTCACAAGGAAACCGCAATTTAAAAATATACACGTAGCAGCAAAAAAGAAGTCCCGCCGCAACGCGCGGGTAGATTCCCACTCGTTAAACCTATAGCCGGCTTATGACTTATTTGGTTTTGGGCTTATGTTTCATAAGCTCACTTTTTGTGGCTTATTTTATAATTTTTTTAGGCTTATATAAGTTTAGTATGTCAAAATGAATTTATATAAGCCGGAAAAGTTTGAAAATAAGCCACAAAAAGTGAGCTTATGAAACATAAGCCCAAAAGCAAATAAGTCATAAGCCGGCTATAGGTTTAATTTGTGTAATATCATCTATACTCGTTCCCGGTGTATAATTTCATCTATACTCGTTCCCGGTGTATAAACAATAGTTTAGTATGTGGTGACTTAAATTGTTTATATGCATACATTGAACAATAGTTTAGTATGTGGTGAGACAAGTGAATTCAGTTATGTATATCGACGGGTATTAGTTATATCAGTTATGTGAATTAAATCTCAGGAAAAGGACGCATTGGAAGTTGTTCCTCCAAGTAACTCTGGCAACGCCCCTTCTTTGGGTTTCATCAAGGCTCTTGTGGTCGGAACTGGATTTACCGTTGGTGGAGCGGCGGTTCTATAGTCGTCTAGTGCTACGGTCGTGCAGGTGAGCAGAAAGAAGTTGCCAAAACTGATGACGTGATCGTCCCCAAATGGGTAAGAAAACTGATGATGTGATCGTCCTCGACCAATATATCATGACTTTGGTGTAGCCGATTATTTGCGCATTTCAAGAAGTTGCCAAAACTAATTTGTTTCCGTCAATAGAGGCGTCAAAGACTATAATTCAAAGCTTGGTGATGTTAGTAGCGGTTCCGCGTATATTCGTGAACATGCAATAAGTTATATGTGAAGGTTTCAGTTTCCAGATTCGTGTTCGTTGTTAATGATTGAATCGCAAGAAGTGCTTAACCGAAGTCGTGATGGGTACAAACATCAAGCAAGTTTCTTGAAACGGGTTTAGTTGGGTAAGAGGGCTTGTGATGTCATCTAATTTTCTAAATAGTTTTGTTTTGATTCATGAAGAATTTATATCAACTTATCTAAATTTCTTGTTATTATATAGATATTGAAAAATGATATCTACCGGTAATAATAAAATCAAGAAATCTACCGAAAGTAAAAAATTCAAAAACTTTTACTGATGAGCTATGAATCGTCGCTCCACTGTCCAACACCACAACCATCGACACCACCACCATCGCCATCATATCCACCACCACCACCATGAGAAACTTGTTATCTCATCTCCATTACTTACTAAGCCAACTTGCTCTCCAATCCATTTCAACAAGCTTTGTAGCAATCCTCATCTGGTTTTCCTCCTTGAAGCTTTTTATCTAGCATAGCTTTACATACCTCAGCAGTTAAAGGATATTTTCTTTCAGTCAACATATAAATATCTGATGACTCTAAGTTTAAGCAATGTACTCTGCAGGTAGTATAATATCTCTAACTTATGATCCTTTGTTGACCTAATAAACTCCAAATAGGATCTGTACTAAGGGGTTCCTCAAACATATTCTTTAAATATTCCCAAAGTACCTTCTCAAGTTCATCCTCTGGTCCATCCATACCATATCTATTCATGACAATCCTATATAATTCAGTAAGATCATCCCTAGTTATGTCCTTCAGCATAGCTCCAAAATTTATGTACACTATATCAGTTCCATCTTCCCTAACAATTTGGTACACACCTTTCTCTCCTTGCTTGATGATCTTATAAGTAGCTATACTTGGGGGTTTCATAGCCACAGGAACTGGATTAACAGGAATATTAGTACCTGAAATAGGATCAGCATCTTTACTAGCTTCAGATTCATCCTCATCAGTCTTTTCAGAATGTAATCCTTTCCTAGCTATCTGTTTCCTCCTCTTTCCAGTCTTCTTGGTAGACTCGTCATCTTTTGCTTCATCACTCTTTAGTCTTTTTGAAGTCTTTGTTTGAAGTTCTTCACCAAATCTTTTCAGACTGTCTTTTGTAGCTTCAAAATTTATAGGTGCAAAAGATTCAACTTGCTTCACCAGCTTATCAAATTCTTCTTTCACTTCTTCAAAACTTAAATTCTTCAGCTGAGATAGCTTCCATGTCCCCTGATTCTTCAAGTAATTCATCATATATGTTCTCAGCTGTGATTGGGTCATGGGTTTATTTCTTTTAGCTCTTGCTCTTTCTTCTGCAAAATGTTTCTTCCTTTGATTTACTAGCTCAACCATCTTCTTTGCAAAGTCTTCTCCTTGTAAGTCACTTCCTAGCACACTCTTTGACAACTCTGCATTAGCTTCAATCTTTGCTCTAATAAGATCCCAATCTTCATCTGTTACTGCTGGAGCTTAAATTGTACTTGAGCTCTTATTTTATTTTTGTTGCTCATTTAATTCTTCTTCTCATGCTTTCTTTATTCTAAGTACGAGAATCCAAGTGTACTTGCTTTAGCCTCTTCTTCTTTCTCCAAAGTATCCAATCTGATAGCTTCAGCTAGACTAGCTTCCTCCTGTAGAATTTGTTCCTTAGTCTTCTTAGGAGCTTCTTCAATGATCATAGGAGCTTTTCCTTCTCTTTGGCCTTTATCAGGGGAAGGAATGGACTTGTTAATACTGTCAGTACTAACTTGTCTTAACAGTTTATACTTTAATATGCAGTTTAACTCCTTCAGCAGTATTAACTCCTTCAGCAGTACTAACTTCTTCTTGAAAATCCAAGCTAGTGACAACCTTCTTTCCCTTTGTCTCTTTCCTTCTCTTATACCTTCTTCCCTTATCTATTGACTTTGGCTTTTGAGAAGCAACCCTGGAGAGAGTTTTAGCTGCTTCTAATGTAGTAGGGCTTATGTCTTCAACTTGTTCCTCCCCTGAAGTATTGACAGTAGTCTTAGAAGGAGTAACCAGCCCTTGTACCAAAGAAACTAGAGGATCATCTTGACTTTTCCTCCCCTGAGCCTCAGATTCTTCCTCTTCAGAGTCTGATAAGACCACATTTCTCCTTTTTAAAATACCTTCCATCTTCTTCACCTTCTTGACCAACTTCACAATAGCACTCCCCATTGTCAGCTTGGTTTGCTTGAGATCCTTTTCCAGACTATCAATTTTTGTCATTAATTGAGGAACTACTTGGCACAATCATCCCACATCCCCCCCCCCCTCATCTGTCATTGGGCATGCTCTTATGGGGGTGAGAAGTGTTGGTGTGCAGGGGATGGTTCCTCAAAAGTGTGCTCCATAGGTTCAGGGTCGGTTTCAGGGATAGGTGTAGGTGTAGATGCAGGGATAGGAGTAGGTATAGGTGGTGGAGATTGTTCTGGTGGTAAAGATGTAGATGGTACTGGAATTGTGGATGATGATGGTTGAGATTGAGCCACATCAGGATGTTCTTGACCTGCATTTGGATTAGTAGTAGCAACAAGCAGCATAGCAGGCAACAAAGGTCTTGGTGCCCCTCTAAAACCCCTTTTCATATTCCCAAAAATCTTTTTGGTCAGGGTCACAGCCAGATAAGGGTGTTTATTTTCCGTTTGAATTTCCAAAATCAGTTGTAGAAAACGAGGATACATCAAAAACTTTGTTTTGCTTTTTAAGTTTTCCACCATGCCATCAAAAATTAGTTTTGAAAAATTATAAACTCTGCCAGTGGAAAGACAAATCAAAAGCTTCACTGGCCGGAGTAGTCTAATGATGAATCGCAGCCACACCACACAACACCCCAAAACACCCCCCTCCCCTGCATTAGATCGTATACAATATTGTCACATATCGAATAGTGTCTCCTAGTCGACGCCCCCACCCGCCCTCTTAGCACATACTGACAATAACATACTCCACTCCCGCCGCCGCGCAAGCCCCACCTCCTAAACATCCTCCATCCTGCCGCGCCTGTTGAAGAAAAGCTTTTCCAACCCTAAGGTAAAAGACTCCGTCTGTTAGCGATACCCCATATGCCCCCAATCCCCTCCAGAAAGGCATAGATTATCTCATTCCCCCTAATTACTTGCGGCTTCCCTACATTGTAATGCCCTGATAGAATCTGTTGCTAAATTGAAATTACTTATGTTCTATTAGATGCCGTCAGTGATTCTGTATTACTAATAGGTTTGTCTCATTCTTTATCAATACGTTGCCTGGTGTGTTTCTTCTAAGAGTCCATCAGCAAAGAGTGTTCGGCAGTAAAGTAGCAGTCTGCCAAAACTGTTTGACTAGGGAATCATAGATAGTAGGATTAGTAGTTAAAGCATACCTGAGGTTGGAACCTCTTAGAAAATCCACTATCTCTGCAAACCCTGCACTTTCATCAGGCTTGCGCAAAAACCCCACTTGATTATGTTTGTCACAGTATTTTAATTGAGCCATGATTCGAAAGTAGCAATAAAAGGTATTGATGTGTACTGAAAATTTACTGGGTTTAGTTACGAGTGAGGTTGTAGATGCTGGTAACAAGAAAATTGACTATATTCTTTGTAAAAATAAAGAAGATTTTTACTTTGCGAAGAGGAGATAGCAATAAAAAGATAAGTATGAAAGAGAAATCAAACTTTATCTATATATAGCTTCTCTGTTAACGACAATAGCGCCGTAAAAATCTGTAACGGTAACATTTAAACAGTGTTTAAACAGAAAAAGTCAATTTTCCCGCAACCAGCACTAACAATAACCTACCAGTATTAAAATTTACACTACCAGACTTAACTTTGGTCAACCAGAATTAATTATGTTACAACCCGAATTAACTCTTTTTCAACCAGAATTAAGTATTTACTGAAGACTTACAAAACAAAGACCTTATCACACCTGCCTTACATCTGCAAATCCATGCTATTCCTGCAAGAATTAGTCTAAAACAAAGAAAAACATGCTGCAGGAGTTTGTATAGACAGAATTAACTTAAACTAAAACTAAACTACCGATTTAATATAATAATACAGTATTAATACTACGTAAGCCAGGATTTTAGTTAAAATATCTACCAAAAGTATTACACACTATAAGTTAGGCTCCCTTTAATGTGCTTGTGTTTATTAACCAATACTAACATAAGTAATTAAACAGTGGTTCTATCAAAAAGGTTTGGTCATTAGCAGTCAGACCTAACATTTTAAAGTCTGTGTGGAATTTTTCAACACCTATGAGCTTCTTATCAATAACAATCTTTATAAATTGGTGGCGTATCTCGATTGCTTTCGTCTTGGGAATGATACATCTGAAGGTTATTACAATGCAGTTTGTGCTGTCATTATAATGTGGGATTTCTGGGTATTCATGAGTTGTGATGTGTAAACCATAGTTTCCAGTAGTTGATTTTGAACCCACATACTTTGTCCACATCATTTTGCAGCAGCTACATATTCAGCTTCAGTTGTAGAAGTGCCACTCTATGGTCTGTTTTTGAATGGCCTTGAGATAAGTCTTTGTCCAGAAAAATTGACAACCACTGGTTGGTGGATTTCCTGTTCAAGGTTTGGACCCAGTCATAATCATGTCAGAGAATGCTTCCAGGTCAAAAGGTTGATTACTATAGGATTACCATAAGCCCATATGTGGTTTGCCATTAAGGTACTTAAGATTCTCTTCACAGCATTGAGATGTGAGTCTTGGGTGACAGTGTCATGACCTGCGGGGGAAAACGAGAACAAACACATACTGCATACATTATATCAGGCTATGGCATTTAAATACATAGAGAACCTATCATGGCAGACTATATATGTGTACATCACTTCCAATTGCTTCCTCATCTTTTTGTCATTTTGCCATTTGGTTCCATGGGGGTTATTGCAGTTTTCAAATTTACAAGATCAAATTTCTTAGTATCTCAGCTATCATACTTGTCCTGAGTTATGAAGATTCATGCCTTGTTCTGTTTGACTTGTAATCCTAAGAAAAATGTGAGTTCACCCATGGAACTCATCTGAAATCTGCTTTTCATCAAGGCTTCAAACTCATCACACCAAGACGTTTTGGTAGATCCAAAAATCATATCATCGAACATACACTTGAACCAGTTATGATATCCTTCTTGTCCTTTTAAAAAATAAAGTCTTTGTCAAATCGTACCCTTCTTGTAGCCATGGCTTCTTTAGGAATGTTGATAGAGTAGCATTACAAGCTTTGGAGCTTGATGTAGTCCATAAAAGATTTGACCACACTTATAAATCAATTCCTTAGGGTGATCAGGATCAACAAAGCAAGGAGGTTGTGAGATATAAACCTCTTCATCTATAGTGCCATACAGAAAGGCACTTTTACATCCATTTGGTTTACTATGAACCCCATAAATGATGGCAAAGGCTAAAAATAACCTGATAGCTTCTATTCTTGTACAGGTAGCAAAAAACCTCGATCATAGTCAATACCTTTTTCCCTGAGTTGTACCCTTGGGCCACCAATCTTTGCCTTATTTCTATACAACCACTCTCTTTCATCTCTTTTTATTTATTAGACCCATTTTTGTACCAATCACCTTTTTTCCGTGAGGTAAGATCTACAAGAACCATACTTGTTTGACAGTCTTTGTAAACTGTAACAACTCCTCTTGCATGGCTTGAACCCAACTGTTATCTTGTAGAGCTTCAGAAATCTTTTTAGGTTCCTCCTGAGATAGAAAACAGGCAAATAAATAATGCTGTTGATCTTTGGATGGTTTCTTTGATTCTTTTGATTAAAGCTGAAAACGTTGCATGTGGATCCGATTTTTGCTTTGTGCACTTTGCTTCTAGTTTGCACAGCTGACTTAGGATCACCAAGTATTTGACTTTTTGGGTGAATATTATGAATCCTAAGAGTAGGAGTAGGACTGACTTCAATTTCTGTTGGTAAGCTGTTGAAGTCAGTTATCACACCCTCTTCATCATAAGATGCTTCATCAAAATATCTTGTCTCAGACTTGTGAAAGATTTCGAGCTCTAGCATAGGTGAATCATCAGGATCAAACCTACCAGTATTCATTGACTTACTACCAGTATTAACTGAAGGAGTACTGGTAGTGTTGTTTTCAGATACTGTCCCTAAATGCTTTAGAGCAATTTCATCCAACTCTCTTCTAAAAGCTAGAATCTTAGGATTATCTTCTGAAGTGTAGTGTCAGTTGGAAGATGCCTTCTTTCTTGTTGTCCGTTTCTGACAAATCTTCCTTCTTTCTTTGAATTTGTGTAAGATTTCCTTGATTCAACTTTTTCTTCAGGATTCTTCACAGTTGAAGGCACAACAAGAAGCTCTACATCCTCATCTTTTTCCTCAAAAGCATTTGAATTTGGTTGTTCTGTGAGTTACTTGATTTGTTAGTTAGGGCTACTTCGAAGAACCGCGTTGTGGGTTAGCTTGATTTTACAAAGGTTTACGGAATATTGTTCATTAGAATCAGTTAAGATAGTCAATATCAAACATCCATTATACCCTATACTCCCTTTAACATTGGGCTTTTCTTCATGATAATTGACATGCCAGATTTACTTCTACTCTTTTTGGTTACATAATTATAGACCTTTAGGCTTGCGATTTAAGTTGAGTAACAACTATGAAACCCTTATTCAGTTTTTCCATCAAACTTGCCAGCACACTTAAGAGTATCTAAAATTGTAACATGACACCCAAAAGGTCTTATGTAGCTAATAATTGGTTTGTGGCCAAACAAGAGCTGATAAGGAGTTTTGTTTTGAGGTTTAGTCACTCTTACCTAATTAAAAATATAGCAAGCAGTACTACACTGACTTTTCCCAAAAAAAGTAGTTTTGTAAGGTGTGAGTCTGCTAACATAGATATAGCAGACTTAATTAGGGTCCTGTTCATTCTTTTAGCAACTCCATTTTGTTGTGGAGTTCTGGCATTGCTATACTCTTGTTTTATTCCTTTGTTTCCACAAAATTCAAGCATATTTCTATTCTTAAATTCTGTTCCATTATCTGATCTAATAATTTTGACCCTATGATTAAGCTGGTTTTCAATTTGTCTAATGAAACTCTGGATAATGCTGCTAGTTTCATCCTTAGAGGCTAAAAAGAATACCCAACTAAATCTGGTACAATCATCAGTAATTACAAGGCAATAACTTGCATGATTAATGCTTTTTACAGAAGTAGGACCAAAAAGATCCATATGCAAGGTGTGTAATGGCTCAGTGATTAATCTTTCTAATTTGGCCTTGCAGGAGGCCCTGTGTTGTTTACCTTTATGGCAGGCAACACATGTATGGTCATTTTTGAAAACCTTGGAAGGTAGACCTCTTACAAGGTTTCCCTTCACAAGTTTGTTTAGGTTTTTAAAATTGATATGACCTAACCTTCTGTGCCACAATTTAGATTCATCAGATGTGGCTTTAGCAATCAAACAGGCAAAACCTTTTGCAGGAGTAGGTGTCTTCATATCAAAACTGTACATATTGTGATGTCTAGGGACCTTTAGAAGTATCTGATTTTCATCAGGCATCTTAAAGTCAGAAGACACAACAAGACATTCAGTTTCAGTAAAAAGAACCTTGTGCTGCTTATCACATATTTGTGATATTGAGAAAAGGTTAAAATTCCCTAATTCTTTTACAAAAGACACACTATCAAAATCTAAATTACCAACTCTTATTTTTCCTTTACCAGATATGTAGCCTTTGCTACCTCCAAAGGTAACAGATCCCCCATTGAATTCTTCAAAATCCTCCAGTTGATCCTTGTTACATGTCATGTGCCCTGAGCATCCACTATCAAATATACCTCTATCTACCATGTTCTTCAGTGGATGATCCTGCACATGAAAAAGAGAAAATATAGTTTCTCTTAGGGACCACGGCCTTTAAAGGCTTGGGTCTGCCTAGTGGACTTTTTGCATTCACTATTCTATACAAATAATTGGTCCACTGTCTACAATTGGGAGTGTTGGGTTTAGAGTTCTCTAATTTATAACACTGCTGAGGTCTTAAAGTCGTTCCACAATTTCCCTTACAGCATGAGGGAATGAGGAATTTGTGACTGCTTTTTGAAAAGGGTCTTCTTACAGATGAATGTGATTTAGAAAAATACATTCTTTGATTAAATTGATTCACCTGTGGTCTTTTTATGGATAAAATTGTTTGATGTCTCTGGTGGGTACGGGCTTGTCTAGATATAACAGTATAAAATTAGTGTTAACAGTTATTAATCTTAGGTCCTTACAGAATTAATATTTGTATCTCACCAGTATTATTATTCGTACCTAACAGAACTAATGTTTGCCTAGTAGTTTTACGTTCCTGTACTGGTATAGGGAACAATTTGATTAACATGTTTAATCCTAGTTGGTATTAGTCATTTGGTTTTGCCATCATGTTAACAGTAATTACAAACCCTTGTTTTCTTAACTTCTAGCTCTTCTTGCCCATTTTCTTTTCATAATAGTTACAATCTTTAATCAAATGACTTAGACTACCACAAACAAAGCATTTCTTCTTTGTGAAAGAGTAACCTTCCCCTAGTTCTCTTTCCATCATAGCATTCTAATTCTTCCTGTTAACTTCAGCCTCTCTTTCCATTTTCTTTTCATAATAGTTACAATCTTTAATCAAATGACTTAGAGTAACCTTTTTCATTTGTTGTAAGAGGTTTAGACACATACACTTCTTGAGGCACTCTTGAAATCTCAGATTCAAAATCAACAGAATGTACAGAGGAAGTTCCAATAGATCCTGCACTGTCATTAGATTGACAGGTAGAACATTCACTGGATCTATCATCTAATACACTAGGTTTAGGCTCCTGGGGTCCCTTTTTACCATAAACATACAAAGACTCATCAATTTCTTCTTGTGGTTTAGGAGTATAATCTCCACTTAAAGGATGTGGAACACCTTTAAAATCATTAGTTTTTATAAATCTACTGTACAAAGGTTTTCCAACGGAGTCCTCTTCTGTACAATTAAAAACAGAAAATTCATTTCTTCCTCATAACATAGAACTTCATCATTTGATTTTATTTCATACCTTAATCCAATTTTACTACTTGAACTCATGCCAGAATTAATTAATCTCCAAAGATTCTTGGAAGAATCTTTCCATAAATCTAATGTTTTATGCAATTGTTCCTTTTCTTTTACAGCTTTCATTCCAATTCTCCCATATTTCTTAAGCTTTTCATCTTTTGAAAATATTTCATTTGCTTGAAATGTAAGCTTTTCATTTAGAGAAAATTGTTGTTTTTGAAAAGTAACAAGTTAGGAGTTCAGTTTCTTAACTGCATGACTATAGGCAAGTATTTGTGCTTCTTGGATCACCTAACTGATTTCATTTGTTAATCACACTGTGTGTTAAGGGTATTTATGTATCAATGCAAGTTTTAGAACATAATGATACCTCACTACTGGAACTGATAGCCATGAGTGCATGATTTGTCTCTTCATCTTCAATATGTTCTCCCCAATTGACAATACTTTCCTTCCATTGTCAGCAAGCCATTCTGTTTCTTTCTCTTTGCCTTTCCAGATTCTTGTTTGTTGGGTTGGATAAAATGAGTCTCTCCTCTTCTTTCCATCATGTGTCCCCTTTGCTGTACATTCCCTAGCAAAGTGACTAGTGTTGTGACAATTGAAGCATTCAAGCTTCTTTTTGTCAAAACCAACAGGTGTTTTTCCATCCACACGAACCCTCCTTCCAGTTTTCTTATAGAACTTCTTCATTCGAATAGCAATCATTGCTATCTGCCAGTTTATGTCCATCTCTTCAATGTCCAAGTCATCAATTTGTTCCAGGTCTTCATGAAGCAAGTCCTAGTCTTCTGATTGTTTGGCAAAGAGGGAATAAATAACTTTATCAGCTAAACCCAGACAAGAAGCAAGAGAAACTTCTTTTTCAGGAATATTGGTTGAAGAAAGTAGAAGGAGTGCAAGTAATGGTAGGCACCAGTAAAACCAGACTTAACTTATTAGTGCGCTTTTGGCTTTTGTGAAACAAAGCAACCTTTTGAGCACTTGAAGAAGTTTTTGAGGCACCTTGTTATTTCCTGCTCAAAACCTAAGGGTTATTGTACAAATTTTCAATAGATAAGTATCAAACTTATGGTTTTTTTAGTTCTCATAGTCATTGCCAGATTAGACCATGCTGGGGGCAAAGACCTGAGAAACTTATAATTTGCATCCTCAGTTGATACTTCTGCACCATGAGCTTCCAACTGAGAAAGTAATTGTTGGAATCTGTCATATCCCTTTTTACCTTCTGTAACTGGATATTGTAAATGCTTCAACAACTTATTGTTTGAAAATAGCCTTCGGCCATTTTTTTGTATTTGCATTACCACCAAACATAGTTCTGATGGCTTCCCAGATTTTTTTTGCATCATCCATTTACATGAAATCTTCTCATATGTTCTTGGGAATTGCATCAACAAGGATTTCTTAGCCTTCTTTCCTTTTCAACAGCTTGAATTTTTCAAGAGAGCAGTACTGTTGGAAGTATGCAAAAACACCATCTTTTCCAATTGATAATTCTCTTCCTGGGAGTTTCCATTCTGGAATTACCTTCCAAGCATCATTTCAATGTTCTCAAGGTAATGCTCATCATCCATAGCCCATTTATCATACACTCTTTTCTTCTGAATTGGGGAGGTTGATATTTGTGTAGTAGTTGTTGTTATTTTGTTCTTTTTTTTATTATTATTTTCTTATTGTGTTTTGAGGAAATTTTTCTTGATTTGAGGATCAACCTGTTGTTTTTTTTGTATTAGGTGCAGTACAAGTGTCTGATTGCATCTTATGATTTTGATGCTTCATCATCATGAGATGTTTGTGAGAACATATCATTAGCAGGTTGAGACATTTTGTAATGAATTGTAGGAGAGTGGTTTGTTTGTGTTTTCTAGTGAGATTCTTCTTACTACAAAGTCCCTCTATTGGCTTTGGTCCACCGTAGATCCTTGGTCTGGATATATTAGCTTGTAAAGAAATAGCTTCATGTATAATCTTAAATCAACTATGTGAGAGACCATGTCTATGGAATATCAGTGTTTTAATGCGGAATCTTTAACAAGAATTAAGAAGAACAAATAATTAATTAATTTTGCTATTGATTTCTATTTAGCTTTAATGCTTTTATTCGATATATGAAACTCTATGCCGTAGGGTTCCTTTTATACACCAAGGAAACCCTAGAAGGCTTTACAAAACGTATTTTGCTATTTGTGAAAAGGGATATTGCATTATCATTTCCTAAGATATATCCTATAATATCTCTAAGATTAACTATACATCTATTTCTGTTACATAATCAGTCTTAACTACATTAAGATCTAGTATAACTATAGTACTGCCAATTCTACCAATACTAAATATTGTCACTGCCAGACTTATCTTTAGTACTGCCAAGGGACTAAAACTTAGTATTGCCAGAACTAACTAATACTACCAGACTTAACTATTATACTACCAGTATTAAGTCTTTTACAATATATTTCCCAATATAATGAGAACTTTGGAATCACAAGGTAGTTAGTAAACTTATAAATGAACTTAGGTGATTTTTGTTATAATTTATGAAGGTCAGCAAGTAAGGGTTTTAAGTTAGTAAAGATGCACTAAAATTTTGCATTTCCGAATAAATTGTAGTTAACTAGTGTAATGTGATAATGAGGTGGTTAAGGTTAGGCATGGTGTCGGGGTGACCCATGATGGTTAATCAAACCCTTAGAAATCCATTATATGTGTCTTACATGGACTAGAGCATTAAGCTTGGTCGCGTGTAACCATGTTTATTTATTTGTATAGTTGCGTGATAGGAATTGAAAGCTGCGTTTTAAGCATTCAGGTGAGTACATTTGTCACAACTTTTTATTGCGTTTATTAACTTGGAGATGAAAATGATTGCAATAGTTGTTTAAATGAGTTTTAAATTGTTGTGATTATGTGTTAGTGTTAATGCATGGACTATTATGTGACTGATATGCGTTATGTGCTACATGTTATGTGATGTGATATTGATGTGTAAACTAAGTCAGGAGGGTTACTTGCGGGTTTCCATGGCCTGTTTAGTGGCAGGAATTGTTGCCTAGTCAGGAGGATTACTTGCGGGTATCCATGGCCTGAACTTAGAGGCGTATAAAACGATTTGGTATGATTCCAAGAGCGCTTGAGGGTCGTCTGCTTGGTGGTGAGTGAGTTGATTGGACTGACTTGCATGTATTTGTTTGGCATGGCAGGTTGGTGGTTTTACTTCATGTTACTGTGTTAGGGAATGTCAAGGGCATCAAGTGATGGTTATATGAGGGATCGGTTGTGTACGCCCTCCACAAATATTATGATTTCTTGGTTTGATATGATTGGATTGAATTGCATGTTAACTTGTATGTTAGTTAGCATAATTGTCATGCAAAATGTGTTGTTTTATAATCACAGTAATTGGATAAATTATTTTGGAAATAGATTGGATATGTGTGTCTGAAAACCTATGTTTCTCACCAACCATTGTTTCGTTAGGATGTTTAAATGTTTGCATGTCATGACGTTGACATAAACTACCTTAATTTCAATGTCAGACGCCTTTTGGATTTTGTTGATTTGTTTGGGTATTTTCATGATGCTGCGTGTCTATACCTTGTGTTTTATGCATGTTTTAGTTCTCTATATAGACGTCAATGTGTTGTGATGATTCCCTTTCTCGCCGCGCCTCGCGTTTACACCTTGGCGGGGTATGACTGATTAGTATCAAAGCCTTTGGTTATAGAGAAGTAGGTGGTTGAGCCTAGACTATAACCTAGGGGTCCTTCATGTAGATGCATTTAGGGCTTAAGTGTTTGATGCTATAACTGCTATGCTTCCCCTCTATTTTTGCATAGCTTATATATCTTGTTATTTTGCCTAAGTTGTCATTTTAGTTATTTTGCCTACCATTATCGGATATGATATGTATTATTTTCTTAGTATTTTAGCTATGTTTTCCCCCACCCGTAAGAAGTCTCGTTGGGGAACCATTTTCCCAACTGGACTTAAGCGTTATAAGGAGCCTCTTGTGGAACCGAAGGAGATAGGATAGTTGATCGTTTGTCGGATGCGCGTAATAGGGCTGGACCCGCAGAGTCGGGTGATTCTTACGGAGGCAAAGTCAAACCCAAGCGAGGCCCAGCATAAGTTTATCTCGTCCTTTACCTCGTCATGTTGTTATTGATTATTTCTTTTAGATATTTTGTATTTTGGGAATTATTGCGAGACCTTCGTTCCTTTATGTCGTTTCGATTTTATTTTAGTTATAAGTATGTTAGTTTTTGTGGAGCATCCTTTATGTGTTAAGTTGGAGTGGTTTAAGATGTGCAATGTGGTATATGTGCTTATATGTGAATTATGATTGAAATGGGTAATCTTGAAAGTAAGTACACGTGTGAAAGGAGGCACTTATAATTATGGTGGCCAACATAATTATAAAGGCATCACACACGTAGACTTGTGACCATGATTGCATTTATTTATGTTTGGTTGTAAGGTGGTAGTGTAATATGTTTTTCTTTTTTTTATATGTGTATTCATGATAAGGATGGAGTGACCTCGGTTATGGGTTTGTGAAAAAATTTTTTCTACTTAACCATATATGGAATGTATGTTAAATTGAGTTGTATAGATAGTAAGTTTCTCTTCTATCTAGTACTTGCGGATACCTAGTATTATTATTATTATTATTGCGGTTGCTCGTTGCTCGATTGTTTGTTCGGATCTGCTCTTTCGGATATAGGCGCGTCTCGTTAGTTTTTTCGTTGCATTGATTATTCGTATGAGTATCAAAGGTTTCTTTTAAGCACTAATTGTTCCTAACATATGAGTATGGATCATTGCTCCTTTCTTTGTATATCCCTTAGTTTTCATAGCCTGTTGGCGACGTGTTAGTATCGATGCTTTTAGGTTTGCTCTATTGATCGTTATTTTGGATAAGACCTTACGTTTTCTTTTGGGTACGTAACGTCTTGCATGAGTTTTCTTGTACGAGTTCGTTTGATTTTATTTTGAGTATATGGTTCCTGGAATTTTCTTTCGTTTTTAAACAATAGAATTGTGTTAGGGTCTGTACGGTGTTTCACGATCCCTGTTGGTATTATGGTGTCCTTTGTTTGAGTAACATATTTTATAATTGATGTCTAATTATAAAAACCCTTTGGAAGTATTGTGTTGGTGTTTGGAGAAAATCGTGTATAAAATGATCTTTGTAAATAAATTTTATTTTATTATAAAAAGCAGGGTTAAAGTGATTCATAGTGGTAAGGTACGATACACCATTAGATAACCATATTTAGATTTTTATGACAACCATAATGAAATTTTATAAAGATTACATTTAAGACAATTTTATTTATTATTTTTAATTTGATTGTTTTACTTTAAGTGACCGTGTCTTTATTTTAATATTTGATTTTTTATAAAAACATTTATTTTAATTTGGGTCTTTCGAGTAAAGTCGATAATTGGTTATATGATATTTTCGTACGTTCGTATTGAGATTTTTTTATGTTTCTTTTGTCGTGGTTACGCCTGTTGATTTTTTTTTCATTCTGGGTACTTTACGTATCCTTTTTTTCTAAGGATTCTTTTGTCATTTGTCTCATAGGTATTTGCATATGTGGAATCATTATATGTATTTTTGACGTTCTGATTTGTATTCGTTTGTTATTATTCGTTTTTTAGTAACCCTTGGATGTTTTGTTGATACGTTGAGTCGTGGAAGCTTTGATGTATGATTGTGGGAATGGACTGGTTGTCCAAGAGGAAGTTTATGATAGTATGTCATGAGAAGGTGGTTAGGATACCGATAAAAGAGGGTGGGATACTTTGAGTTCATAGGGAACGTACTTTGGGAGCCGCTAAAGCCCTAATGAACGCTAAGATAGATGAACCTAGGATAAGTGATATACCCGTGGTGTGAGATTTTACTGATGTGTTACCGAAAGACTTGTTGAGGCTACCGTCACAGCGATAAGTTGAGTTCCGTATAGACTTAGTTCATGGAGAGACGCCAGTCACGAAGTCTTCATATCGTCTAGCACCCTCAAAAATGCAAGAATTGTCTGAACAACTTCAAGAGTTGGAAGACAAGGGTTTCATATGACCTAGTCATTTTCTATGAGGAGCACCTGTGTTATTCATGAAGAAAAATGATGGTTCTTTTCGCATGTGTATCGACTATAGGGAGTTGAACAAATTAACTATCAAAGAACCGTTATCCACTCCCTAGGATTGATGACTTGTTTGATCAGTTACAAGGAGCGTGTCCTTTCTTAAAGATAGATTTTCGGTCAGGTTATCATCAGCTACGAGTGCATGAGGATTCCATTCCAAAGACCGCATTTCGAATGAGATACAGACATTTTGAGTCTACGGTTATGCCTTTTGGGTTAACCAATGCATCAGCGATTTTCATGGACTTAATGAACCGGGTTGCAAACCGTACTTAGGTAGGTTGTTATCGTATTCATTGATGACATTCTGGCCTACTCAAAGTTGAAGGAGGAACATGAATTTCCTTTGAAGTTAGTGTTAGAGTCACTAGGAAAGAGAAGTTGTATGCTAAGTTTTCTAAGTGTGAGTTTTGGTTGGAAGAAGTGCATTTTCTTGGTCACGTGGTCAACCATAACGTCTTCACGTAGACCCGAGTAAGACAGTGAGGAATTGGATGATTATTCTTAGGATTGGCAGGTTACTATTGACGTTCATCGCGAATTTTTTAAGATTGTCGAACCCCCTTACTTCCCTAACTGAGAGGAATCAGAAGTATGAGTGGAGCGTAGAACAAGAAGAGGCTTTTCAGACTTTGAAGAATGATTTGTGTGAGATAAAGCGAATGTGGTGGGTAATGCGTTGAGTAGAAAGGAGAGAGTGAAACCAAGACGAGTAAGAGAAATAATACTGGCAGCCCAAAGTGAGGCGTTCAAGCAAGAGAACGTACTCGCAGAAAAGCTACATGGGTTAGATCAACAGATGGAAAGAAAAGGAGACGAGAGTTTGTATTTTATGGATCGTATTTAGGTTCCATTAGTAGAAGTGAAATGGATGAGGCCCATGCATCAAGGTACTTGGTACATCCGGGAGCGGATAAGAAGTACTATAACCTTGGAGACATGTATTGGTGGCCATGAATAGAGAAGGATATAGCTATCTATGTTAGCAAATTTCGGACTTGTTTAAGAGGTGAAGGCTGCAATGCCAAAGACTGTTGGTTTGCTGCAACAGCCTGAGATACTTGAGTGAAAATGGGATATAATTACCATGGATTTCATCACTAAATTGCCAAGGTCAAAGTAGTGAGTATGATGTGATTTGGGTGATGATCGATAGACTGACCAAGTTAGCTCATTTTCTAGCTATACAAGAAGATTTCAAGATGTGAAGTTGGCAAGGATTTATATTGATGAGATAATAGCAAGGAATGGAATTCTAGTGACGATCAACTCAGATTGAGATGGATGATTTACCTCGTGGTTTTGGCAGACGCTGCAGAAAGTGTTAGAGACGCGATTGGATTTGAGTACTGCTTAGCATCCTCAAGTGGATGGACAAAGTAAACATATGATTCAGACTTTGGAAGATATAATGAGGGCATGTGTTATCGATTTTGGTGGTAGTTATCATTTGAGCATTCGGTGTGCTCCGTTTGAAGCTTAGTATGGAAGGAAATGTAGGTCGCCTGTTCTATGAGCAGAGATTGGAGAGAGTAGTTTGACTGGACTTGAGTTGGTACAAGAAACGACTAATAAGGTAATGCTGGTAAAGGAAAATCCCAAAGCGGTGATAGATCGTCAAAAGAGCTATGTTGATTATAGGCGTAAGTCGTTAGAGTTTGAGGTGGGAGATCGAGTATTGTTAAGGGTGTCGCCTTGGAAGGGCGTAGTGCGTTTTAGAAAGAATGATAAGTTAGCCCCGAGGTATGTAGGGCCATTTGAGATTCTTGAAAGGATCGATCCTGTAGCTTATCGGTTAAGGTTGCCCGAGGAATTGAGTGGTGTACATGACACGTTCCACGTGTCAAACCTAAAGAAGTGTTTGGCAGATGCTAGCCTGCATGTGCCATTGAATGAAATTAAGGTTGACAAAACTCTTCGTTTTATTGAGGAACCTGTAGAGATTTTGGACCGTGAAATTAAGAGTTTAAAGCGTAGCAAAATATCACTTGTGAAGGTTCGTTGGGATTCAAAGCGTGGTCCCGAGTTCACTTGGGAGCGCGAAGATTATATGAAGTCTAAGTATCCTCAGTTGTTTGTTGATCGTGCTGATGAGTCGGCTAATTAAATCTCGGGATGAGATTTCCTAAAGGAGATTTCCTCAAGGAGGGGATACTGTGACATCTGTGATGTAATCAGGTTGGTGATGCCTTTAGAAATGGCTAAGAGTTCATTTGTGTGATTTTCTTGTGTGCTATGTGTTATATATGTGTGCTAGTGGTTCATTAAGTTGGATTGGGTACATTCATATCATTTTGTGGTGTTATGATCATCTCATTTGAGTGTGTTTGTGTTTGGTGGTGATGTGTTTCCATTTGTTCACTTATAGTGATAATGGAAAAGAATGGCGTATTGCATGCAATGCTACGTCAATAGTTGGATGATTTTGTGTTAAGCGTTTAGGGGAACGTAATTCATGTTGGAAAATAAATGAAGTGAGGGAATTTGTATATTTTAGTAGACTTTGTCTAAATATAGAAAGTGAAATGCGAATGAAAAGTTATTTTTTAGAAGAAAGTTTAGTAAGAATGTTTATGTAAAAAGGTCTTTTTACCCAAATTAGCTTAGGTTTTTATAAAAACTTAAGGTAATGAAGATAATTAGTTAATTAATAATTAAAGAAAAAAAATATATATATGTATGTATATGTAGAAATCGGCCCAAGAAAGGAAAAAGAAAAGAAAAGAGATTCGGGGCCTTATCTTAGGAGTTTGACTAGGATTATGATTCCAGTTAGTTAGATAAGGGATCCATAAGCTTAAAAAACGACTTATTCAGCCCCCATATCCCTTTTGAGTCGACTTCCATCCCTAAGAACAAGGAGAACAAGAATTTGATCCAAGGTTTTGCTATGCTAGGGTTTGTGTACGAGATAGTAATAAAGAAAGTATGTATCCTTTACCTAGTTTAATTCTTGCATTCTTTAACTTGTAATGTGATGGATCTTGGGTTTAAAAAATTCCTGTTAGTATATTAGATTTTTAAAGGATAATATTGTGTTTGGGATAATTTAGAAGCATGATTATGCAAACGGTGCGTTTCGATTTGCGTTAGATCTTGATTTAGGGTTTTGCAGAATTAGGGTTGTGTTATTGAGATGATATCTCCATGATGGTAATGATTTTTAAGGTGTTTCTGGTGTCTAAACAATATCCCAAGGATTCTATTTTTCAAAAAATCTAGCCTCAAGTCATTTTAAGTTCGGGAAGTTATTCAAATATTGATTACACTAAAAGTTGTCAAAACAATAAATACGGGTCTAAATTAGGTCATGTTTAGGAGGGTAAAACCCCATAACGTAAAGTGGAATTAAGGTTAGCAAATCAACAGTGTTTAAGTTCAATATGTATATAAAGAAACCCTAGAAGGATAGCTTCTGATTGTTGAGTCTAAGTAGGGTAATTGGGACTACGTTTTAGGGTGCAAATCAGATACGGAATTGGGACAGTTTTGAAGTTTGTTTAAATTTGGGATTAGTTGACATGTAATGAGTACTTGGGAATTAAAAGGTAGTTAGTAAACTCATAAATGAACTTAGGTGATTTTTAGTATAATTTATGAATGTCAGAAAGTAAGGTTTTTAAGTTAGTAATGATACACTAAAATTATGCATTTCTGAATAAATTGTAGTTAACTAGTGTAATGTGTTAATGAGGTGGTTAAGGTTGGGCATTGGGTTTGTCGGAGTGGTTGGTGACCATGAAGGTTTATAAAACCCTTAGACATTTCATCATAAGTGTGCTACATGGATAGAGCTTTTAGCTTGGTCGGCGTTCTGTAACGTGTTTATTTGTTTGTTATAGTTGTGTGATAGTAATTGGGAAGCTGTGGTTTTGAGCATTAGGTGATTTACCTTTGTCCCACTATTTACATTGTTTTAAACTTAGGATGGAAATGATGCAAATGTTGAAATGAGTTTTAAATTGATATGATTTTGTGTTAGTGTAAATGCATGGACTTTTATGTGACTGATATGCGTTATGTGATTTTCATGACACTGCGTGTTTATACCTTGTATTTTATGCATGTTTTAGTTTCTCTATATAGACGCCAATGTGTTGTGATGATTCCCTTTCTCGTCGCGCCTCGCGTTTCCGCCTTGGCGGGGTATGACAGATTGGTATCAAAGCCAATGGGTATATGAAAATGCAGGTGGTTGGAGCCTTAAACTTTACCTAGAGGTCCTTCATGTAGTATGCATTTAGGGCTTAAGTGTTTAATGGCTATAACTGCTATTGCTTTCCCCTCATTTTGATGCTTATATATCCCGTATTTTGCTAAGTTGTCATTTTAGTTATTTTGCCTACCATTATCTGATATGATATGTATTACTTTCTTAGTATTTTAGCTATCTTTTTCCCTCACCCGTAAGAAGTCTAGTTGGGGAACCGTCTTCCCAACTGGACTTAAGCGTTATAAGGAGCTCTTGTGGAACCGAAGGGAGAGGTAGGATAGTTGATGTTTGCGGATGCGGTAATAGGACTGGGACCAAGCGGTGGGCCTATCTTAGTCGGGTGATTCTTGCGAAGGCAAAGTCAAACCCAAGCGAGGCCCAGCATAAGTTTATCTCGTTCTTTACTTCGTCATGTTGTTATTGATTATTTCTTTTGGATATTTTGTATTTTGGGAATTGTTGCGAGACTTTCGTTCCTTTATGTCGTTTTGATTTTATTTTGATATAAGTAAGTGTATGTTGATGGGAGATCATCATTCATTGTGGTAAAGTTGGAGTGGTTTAAGATGTGCAATGTGGTATATGTGCTTATATGTGAATTATGATTGAAATTGGGTTGTCTTGGAAGTAAGTACAACTTGTGAAAAGGATGACGTTTTATATTGGACTCTATATTATGGTGTCCAATATAATTATAAAGGCATCACACACGTAGACTTGTGACCATGATTGCATTTATTTATGTTTGGTTGTAAGGTGGTAGTGTAATGTATTTTTTTATATGTGTATTCATGATAAAGATGGTGGTGTGGGTAGAGAATTATTCTCTTACCCTAATTAGAGGATATGTTAAATTGAGTTGTATAGATAGTAAGTTTCTCTTCTATCTAGTATTTGCGGATACCTACTATCAAGGTTTTCAAGATCAGGATCCTACCCAATATCATTTTTGTCTTTGTAAGATCGGGATCGTAAGGCCTGATCGGGATCGTAAGATCCACTATAGTATCATTTTCTTAATAGTCTTTGTAATATTATACAAATCTACAAATTATTATATATCATAAACACAAAATTATATGATGTTTGATTTAGAATAGAAATATTATCGTAAATTTATAGTTATAAAATGTTAAGAAGTTTAACTTGTTGCTTTTGAAAATTATTAGAACACATACCCATAAATTGTAGTTTTTGAGTTTGTGGTTCGACGACAAAGTAAGATCGTGAGCGGGGGTAGATCTTATGATCCTATGCTCTAAGAGCAGGATCCTATAAGATCTTAAGCATGCAAAGATCCTATGTAGGATCTGGGTCATTTTTGCTTTACAGTATCATAAAATCGTAAGATCCTAAGATCAGGATCAGGATCTTAACAACCTTGCCTAGTATTATATTATTATTTTGGTTGCTCATTGCTCGATTGTTTGACTTATAGACTATCAATCGTTGGAATCTGCTCTTTCGTTATAGGTGCGCTTTTCATTAGTTTTTCATTGCATTGATAACTCGTATGAGTATTCAAAAGGTTTCTTTTAAGCACTAATTGTTCCTAACATATTAGTGTGCATCATTACTCCTTTCTTTGTATATCCCTTGGTTTTTGTAACCCGTTGGCGAAGTGTTAGTATCGATGTTTTTATGTTTTCTCTGTTGGTCGTTATTATTGTATAAGACCTTACGTCTTCTTTTGGGTACGTAACGTCTTGCATGATTTTTCTTGTACAAGTTCGTTTGATTTTTATTTGAGTAAATGGTTCTTGGTATTTTCTTTCGTTTCAAATAATAGGAATTGTTGTTAGGGTCTGTTGTGTTAGCATAACTTTTAGTGATGCTGGCGTCATACTCTGTGAATTGGATTGTTTTGGGACACTGCGTTGTTTACGCAGGGGTCTTTTATGTTTACTAGGAATAGTTAGCTTTTCTTTTTTTTTGTTATGAAATACCATCATGGCTCTCCATGAGTGGGTGGTGGATGTTCATTTTTCTTTTTTCCTTAATATAATCTTTCATCTTTTTGTGTTCATCCCCTCTCTCTACTTTCTCTCACTAAAACTACACAATGATCCATCTAGTTTATTTTGATCAACCAGAACTCCCGGAAATGGTAGTTATTATCTTGTCAATTGGTATCAGAGCTAACCGGGTGTGTATTGTATTCGAGTGTTTTGTGGTTAGTGATTCGTTTTTTTGTGCTCATTGTTCGGCGTCATTTCTTGGTTATAAGCTTTAAACGCAAGGTCCGAACAAGAGTGAATCGAACGAGTGGTTTTTCGTTGGACCGATCGAGTGTTTCTTTGTTTGGTTCGAACTAGCGGACTCGATCGAGCGGTTCGAACGAGCGGTTCGAACGAGAGGTTCGAACGAGCGGGTTCGAACTGACGCGGGTGTTAGAACGTAACGGTTTCGAAGAGAGGGTTTCGAATCGAGCGGGTTCGATCGATGCCGGTTCGAACACGGAGCGGGTTCGACAACGAGCGGTTCGAACGAGCAGTTCGAAACGATGAGGTCCTCGATAGATGCGGGTTCGAACGAAGAGGGTTGTAGACACACTGATTTTCTTGTTCCAGTACCCCCCCCCCCTCCCCCCTTACTCCATTTCACGCGAACGCGTCAGTCCCACTCCTTAAGGCGAATTTCGAACGAGAGGTTCGACGAGCGGGTTCGACGTTAGCGTCGGAGGCGAGAGGTTCGAACAGGCGGGTTCGAAGGCGGGGATCACGAACGAGTGGGATCGATCACGAGCATTTTTTCGGACACATCCCCCCGATCTGTCAAGAACGAATTTTTTTTTTAGAAAATTTGTGTGACGAAAAGGGTTTCAGTAAAACAGCCATAACTTTTGATCCGTAAGTCCGTTTTTAGGCCGTGACCTCTCAAATGAAGAAGAATAACGAGCCGGATCACGGCATGTCTGGTAACCATCCAAAGGTAGGCTCTCATCGCGATTTTTCGAAGCCCAAAAAACATCGTTTTCTCATGAGATAATTGAACTTTTTTTCCGGTTTCTTTTTTCTCCGGAATTCTTATAGCCAGCTGATTCCCCTCCGGATCAAAACACACTCAACGGTTTCTTCTTGCATTTATGGAAATCACCACCCGGTAGAATGTCGAATTCGTTTTTATGGTTAAAGTTTTCATTATAGAAATTGTAAAGTCACGTGAACGTTAAAATGATTTCACCAACACAAAGCAAAACAAATACATTTACACTAAAACGATCCTTTATCAAAATTCACTCTCATTCATAATGGCTAGTATTGAATTTGATTTTTGACCGACGGAGTATTGTCGATGTTATTTATCTGGGATTGAAGTAGTATTCTTGAGGATGTGTACTTATTCGTCTGTGTTTTTTGTCAACGAAGTGACTTGTTGTCGGCATTACGGTTTGTGATGAAGATTGATATATCTAGCTATACTCGATGTAAAGGAGTTAACATTGTAAATCACGGGTTATATCATAATCACTTAAAGGTTAGTTACATTGTAGTAATCAGTGGTCTCACAGTTAGTTGAGGAGTTTTCAAGAGGGTGTTGTATTTTTTATATACTTTTGGGTGAGTATTTAGGTACTTAAGATTTGCCTCTGCACGTCTTCATCACGAGGATAGTACAAGATTAAGTCACAAGTCGAGGATTTTGCTTCATTCTCGGGTTCGTTTCATCGGGTTGTCTCCATCAGTGGTCATCAGTATTAGCCACATAATAGATAAGGGGATTTAGTTTGGGTTGATCAAGAGAGAATTGTAAAGAGAGTACCGACATCTTCTCACAGAGTATTGCTTATGCAATCACGGGCTATGAAGCTAAGTAAGCAGTTCCAGTTGCATATGATGTACACATGTGTAGGATGATTCCTCGGTTAGGTCATCATCCCCTGAGAGGGAGAATTGTGTTACATCCCGGGGTACTTAGTTGTTTTTTTATGTTACCGTTTTGATGTTCCATTCCTCGACTACATAGAGGGAAATTGCGTTACACTAGACTTAATTGTCTTGGTGTTAGCACTTCATTTCTGCACTTCCTGGAGGGTGAAAAGAAATGTTCCACATCAAGGATCGCGCAAACATAGTCTCACTTGATCGGGCTTATTAAATATGACAGGGAGATTAGTCCGCAGAGATGATTAGTGCTTCAACTTGTTACTTTGGTGTCACGGTTCGACTCAGTAAAGGGATGATAAAATGTTACTTTGGGCTGATTCAATCAAGACTGGGGATTGATTCCTAAATGAGACGATGTTGTTGATATCTATCCCTCCCTTAAGATCTGGTATTTATTGTTTGTACTATTCTTATCTAGTCAAGAGTAGTGGTGTCTGTTTGGGAGGGGACTAGCTGAAGAAGTTCAGAGATAATTCATATCAAAGCGATGTATTTGGAATAAGAGAACTTCTAAGGATGACAATGAGATGCAGTGTCTGATTACTGCGACATGCGAAGTGCAAGAATATGAAGCATTCTCAAGACATGCTCTAATTCAGATGAAACTTAGTATGACAGAACGTGTATGAAGAAAGTTTTTGGAGGTCATGTCAGGTAGTTATGTGCAAAATCCAATCAAAAACCGGGTTCGGTAGAGAAAACTTCTATGTCATCCTCAAACATTTTTGTTCGTCTACAAGCTGAAGAAATAAAGCTGGAGTATTCAAGTAGATCGTCAAAGATATTCTCAAGGAATACTGGACTTCATTCTTATCATTTTTCTTTATTTTTGCTTGTAGGGAACATTGTAACAGTTACGTGCTGACGCCATCTTGGAGGGAGATTGTTAGCCTCATTTTAGTGAAGCTGGCGTCTTACACGTGAATTGGAATTAGTTTTTCGGACAATTGAGTGGTTAACGCAGGGAGGGGGTCTTTCTATGTTAACTAGGAATAGTTAGCTTTTTCTTTTTGTATAAATACCCCTCATGGCTCTCCATGAGGGGGTGGATGTTCATTTTTCTTTTTTCCTTAATCTAATCTTTCATCTTTTTGTGTTCATCCCCTCTCTCTACTTTCTCTCACTAAAACTACACAATGATCCCCTCTAGTTTATTTTGATCAAAAAGACACTACCGAAAAGGTGTTTATTAATCTTGTCAGTATGGTGTTTTAACCATCCCTTTTGGTATTATGTTTTCCTTGTTTGAGTAAATATTTTTATAATTGTTTTATCTATTTATAATAAACCCCTTTAGAACTATGTGTGTTCGGTGTTTAAAGAAATCTGGTGTATAAAAATGATCTTTGTAAATAGATTTTATTTATATTATTAAAAGCTGCGTTTTAAAGTGACTTCATAGTGGTAGTAAGTTACACCATTACGTGTAACCATCTCTAAATTTTTATGCAACCCAGAATGAATTTTATAAAAGATTCATTCAAGACAATTTTGTTTAGTATTTAAAATGATTTTTATACTTAAAGTGACTTTCTTTATTTTAAATTGATTTTTATAAAAACATTATTTAATTTGGTCTTTCAAGTAAAGTCGATAATTGGTATAAGAATTTGCGTCTTTCGTATTGATTTTTTATGTGTTCTTTTGTCGTGGTACGCCTGTTGATTTTTTTCGTTCGCGTTTTCACTCAGTGCATATACGTATCTTTTCTTTCAAATGATTCTTATATCATTTGATTCACGTCTATTTGCATATGTGGAATCTCCTATATGCATTCTAGCCTTTGACTCGATATTCGTTTGCTATCCTATTTGATTGTTCGTAACCCTTGGAGTTTGTTGATACCGTTAAGTCGTGGAAGCTTTTATGTGATTATAAGAATGGACTGGTTGTCCAAGAGGAAGTTTGTGATAGTATGTCATGAGAAGGTGGTTAGGATACCGTTGGAAGGTGATGATGATACTTCGGGTTCATGGTGAACATACTCAAGGAGTCATGAAAACCTTAATGAACACAAAGGTAGATGAACCAAAATTAAGTGATATTTCCATCGTATGAGATTTTATTGATGTGTTTCTGGAAGATTTGTCGATGACCACCATAATGACAAGTTGAGTTCCGCATAGATTTGGTTTATGGAGCGACGCCAGTTACGAAGTCTCCATATCGTCTAGCTCCCTCGAAAATGCAAGAATTATCTGAACAACTTCGAGAGTTGCAAGACAAGGGGTTTGATTACGACATAGTCATTTTCCGTAAGGAAGGACATGTGATATTCATGAGAAGAAGGATGGTTCTTTTTGCATGTGTATTGATCATAGGGAGTTGAACAAATTAACTGTTAAAAACTGTTATCTACTCCTTAGGATTGATGACTTATTTGATCAGTTACGAGGAGCGTGTCCTTTCTTAAAGATAGATTTTCGGTCAGGTTATCATCAGCTACGAGTGCATGAGGATGCCATTCCAAAGACTGCATTTTGAACGAGGATACGGACATTTTGAGTCTACGGTTATGCCAATGCACCAACGGTTTTCATGGACTTAATGATACTAGGTTTTGAAAACTGTGCTTAGTTAGGTGTGTCATCATATTCTATTGAATGACATTGTTGGACTACTCAAAGGTCGAAAGTAGGAACATGAATGTCATTTGATGTTCTGTGGTTCGAAGGTCACTGACGTAGGAGAAAGCATGAAATTTTGACCTATAGAATTAGCTTGACTAGAATCTTTGGTTAACTTGGTCAAATAAATACTTAAAGTGCCAGGAAATTTGGGTTAAATTGTTGTAATTGCGTTTTGTGATAAAAATGACTTTGGAAACAAATGTGAACACAAGGATAACAAATGTACCTTAATATTGTCTGAGCATATTGTATAGGATCTAATTAGGTATATTTACTTGCCTTAGGTTGCGAGTAGAAGGTTGCGTATTCGTTTGGGTTGCCTACTTAGTGTGGTTTGCCGAGAAGTCCTATTATCGTTCTAACTTTAAGGTGAGTTTCTCACATTCCTCTTTGTTAGCCTCAATTTATTGAGTCGAACAAGGAAGCTCGGTCACTCAACGATGGAGCTTCGGTCTTTAATTAGTTAATGTTGTAATAGGATAATATCGGGAATCGGGCTCGATAGATAATCTAATATTGTATATGTTTCGGGTTTAATCCCAAGCAAAACCCGAGCCCGGGTCCTAGTTTAATATCCCGTGCGTCACATTTAATGCGTAGGGATATATATATAGATATTTTCCTTTAGAAAATATCTATCTCACATATCTATCTCACACATTTATCTCATTTCTATCAAAATATCTTTTCTCTTTTCTCTCTCAACTCTCTCTCTAGTTTCTCTCTCTAAACAACTCATATCACTTTCTCATTTATAGCTCGATTTCGTGATCGATTGTATAAAGTGAAGTGTTAACGGGATCCTACAGTTACCATGGATTTCATCACTAAATTGCCAAGGTCAAAGTAGTGAGTATGATGTGATTTGGGTGATGATCGATAAACTGACCAAGTTAGCTCATTTTCTAGCTATACAAGAAGATTTTAAGATGTGAAGTTGGCAAGGATTTATATTGATGAGATAATAGCAAGGAATGGAATTCTAGTGACGATCAACTCAGATTAAGATAGATGATTTACCTTGTGGTTTTGGCAGACGCTGCAGAAAGTGTTAGAGACGCGATTGGATTTGAGTACTGCTTAGCATCCTCAAGTGGATGGACAAAGTAAACATATGATTCTGACTTTAGAAGATATGAAGAGGGCATGTGTTATTGATTTTGGTGGTAGTTATCATTTGAGCATTCGGTGTGCTCCGTTTGAAGCTTAGTATGGAAGGAAATGTAGGTCGCCTGTTCTATGAGTAGAGATTGGAGAGAGTAGTTTGACTGGACTTGAGTTGGTACAAGAAACGACTGATAAGGTAGTGCTGGTAAAGGAAAATCCCAAAGCGGCGAGAGATCGTCAAAAGAGCTATGTTGATTATAGGCGTAAGTCGTTAGAGTTTGAGGTGGGAGATCGAGTATTGTTAAGGGTGTCGTCTTGGAAGGACGTAGTACATTTTGGAAAGAATGATAAGTTAGCCCCGAGGTATGTAGGGCCATTTGAGATTCTTGAAAGGATCGATCCTGTAGCTTATCGGTTAAGGTTGCCCGAGGAATTGAGTGGTGTACATGACACGTTCCACGTGTCAAACCTAAAGAAGTGTTTGGCAGATGCTAGCCTGCATGTGCCATTGAATGAAATTAAGGTTGACAAAACTCTTCGTTTTATTGAGGAACCTATAGAGATTTTGGACCGTGAAATTAAGAGTTTAAAGCGTAGCAAAATATCACTTGTGAAGGTTCGTTGGAATTCAAAGTGTGGTCCTGAGTTCACTTGGGAGCGCGAAGATTATATGAAGTCTAAGTATCCTTAGTTGTTTGTTAATCGTGCTGATGAGTCGGCTAATTAAATCTCGGGACGAGATTTCCTAAAGGAGGGGATAATGTGATAACCGAGATTTGAGCAGGTTAGTTTATACCATTAGAAATGGCTAAGAGTTCATTTTATGTGTTTAAGTGTGTGCTATGTGATTGTATGTGTGCTAAGTGAGTTAAGTATGTGCATGATATCATTTTGAGGTGTATGGGCATCTCATTTTGAGTATGTTTGTGTTGGATTACGAGTATTTCATTTGTTCACGTTTAGTGATAAAGGAAAGGAATGGCGTATTGCATGTAATGCTACGTCAATAGTCGGATGATTTAGTGATAAGCGTTGATGAGAATTGTGGCATTTTAGAAATGAAATAAGTGAGTGAAATATAGAAGTTTGTGGCAAACTTTCTAAAAATAGAAAGTGGTTTGGTGAAATGAAAGTTATTTTTAGAAAGGTTAGTAAGTAGCGTTTAAATAAAAAGGTTTAATCAAATTAGCTTAGGTTTTTATAAATACTTAAGGTAATAAAGTAAATTAGTTAATTAATAATTTAAAAAATATATATATAATATATATTATTATTAAGGGTGCGTCCAGTTTAGGGTTTAAAGAAAAAAAAATTTGGACTTATTTGAGTTGGGCTAGGACTTCAAAGAAATAGTTATATAATCAACTTGGCCCATCTCTTTTCTCTTCTTCTTTTTGCCGTGAACTTGAGTCCCCAAAACCCTAAGGAAGACAAAATTTTTGATCAAGAAATCTAGGTGTTAGATCGTGTTAATTTAAGAAAGATCGTTAGGTATGTTCTTCTTCCTTGTTTATTCTTTTAATTCATGTAACATCATTTATGATGGATCTAGGGTTCACATAAAATACATAATATTAATGATATTTAATGATGTTAGAATGATTAGGGCTTGATTTGGGTCATGATCATGCAATTGGTTAGGTTAGATTTGCGATAAAATCTTGATTTAGGATAAGCAGAATTTAGGGCTGTGTTTACGAGTGATTATCTCCATGATGGTAATAGTTTTTTTATGTTTCTGGACTCTAAACAGTAGCTCATTGAATGTAATTTCCAGAAAATCTGGCCTCAAAAGTTTTTAAGGTCGGGAAGTCATTCAAATATTGTTTACCCTAAAAGTTGTCAAAACAGTAAATACGGGTCAGATTTAGGTCATGTTTGTGAGGGTAAAACCCTAACTTAAAATTCGAATTGAGCTTAGCCCTTCTACAGTAGTTAAGTTCCATATGTATATGGAGAAACCCCAGAAGGATACCTTCTGATTTTATGTCTAAGTATGGTTAATAAGTCCAAACTTTTTAGTGTGCAATCAGATCCGGATTTGGACTGTTTTGAAGTTTGATTTTCTTAGGAGTACTTGTGTATGTAAATGGATTTTGGAAATCCAAAGGTAGTTAATATACTCATAAATGAGCATGGGTGATTTTTGGTATGAATTATGAGGGTCATTAAGTAAGGGTTTGGAGTACGTAAAGTCATGATAAAATTCTGCAATTTAGAGTTAATTATAAGTAACTAGTGGAAGGAGTTAATGAAGTGGTTAAGATTGGTCATGGTGTCGGGGTGACCCATGATGGTTAATTAAACCTTATACATCCATCATAGAGTGTTAAATGGAACATGTGCTTTTAGCTTGGTCGCGTGTTGTAACAATTTGTGTTTGTATTGTGTAGTTATGGGAATTATTGTATTGGACGCTGGCTTGTGCTTCAGGTGAGGTTTCATTAGCCCCTCTTTCTTATGATTTATTAGGGTTGAAAATGATGCAAAGTGTTTGGAAATGTTTTGATTACTGTGATAATGTGTTGTCAAAGATGCATGGACTATACGTGACTATTGTATGTTGTGTGCTACATGTTTTGTGATGTGATATTGAGAATTGTGAACTAAGTCAGGGGGGATCACCTGCGGGTATCCATGGCCTGTTTAGTGGAAGGTACTGTGGCCTAGCGGGCAGGATGGTTACTTTGAGAGTATCCACGGCCGGGGCTAAGGGGGTAACCACAGGGACCTTGGTACGATTGAGACGTCTTATAAATCGTTACTGGGAAATCGTGTAAGTGGATTGTATTGGATTGGATTGTATTGGATTGGTTGTGCATGCTAGCCTGTATGATAGTTCATTTATTGTCCTGCAATGTTTTCTTTATTATCACAGTAATGTGCAGTTTGGATTTTATATCGTGTCTTAAACCTATGACTCTCACCAACTTTATGTTGACGTTTTTAAGCATCATTTTTAGGTGAGTATCGTGATGATAAAAAGGATGTTAGGAAGAGTGGCTAGAGAGACCATAGGCATTGCTTGTGGAGTTGTCTTTTCTAGTCTTTTCATTTATGACAATTGTTTTGCTTGATACTTATTTGTTGGAGATTGTTAGTATTTAGATTATTTTGTTTCGTGTACGACATTACTTTAGTAATGCAAGACTCCTTTATCTTGTGTTGGGTATTGTCATGACACATAGTGTCCATTTGATTATTTCCTTCATTTAGATTTCTCTATAGTAGACACCATTGTGTTGTGATGATATCCATGATGTTACGCCTCGTATTTCTGCCTAGGCAGGGTGTGACATATAAATTGAACAACATAACTGATAACCATTTCTATTAACTTTCGTTACATTACAGATACAAAAGATAAAGCCAATACAAAAGATTATAACCTTTAATGTCCTTGCTGCTCAATGAACCTCTTCTTTTCCTTTTCTTGTTAGCTAAATCATTTGACTACTCTAAGTTACAACAGAAATAAATACAAATAAAATTGTATACCTTGTTGTAAAAGTTGCTGAGGTTCTTCTGCTATTCTTGGAGATTCAGTTCCGTTTGGTGACCAATTTCTTGACTAGTTTAACTTCCAAGAATATAATTCGTTTGAAGGATGAAAACAGAATGGGGCTCAGTTTGGCTTCAGCAACCGAGTTCAAAAACTGAAAGTCCGCTTCAGTTTTGGGAGTTCGCTAACATGTGGTTCACCTTTACTGGTTCGTGACCAGAGGGGTTTTAGCTTTGCTGGTTCGTGACCAAGCTGAAAGGGGTTCATTTCAGTGGGGGTTCAAAAACGGAAGGGGGTTCAGTTTCAAAAGTTCAGCTTAAGCGATCATGACTCGCTGAAATACATACACGTGACCATGGCTTTAAATTTTAGTTTAGTTAAAAACTAAAGTATGCATATAATAAACCCCACATGATCCACATGTATACAACTGAAGCCTACTTCATTTAATACTCAGTTCGAGTAAAATATATAAACACTAAACACGCTGTGGAAATCACTAAAACACGTGATAGTTCTTGGATCATTTATAGCTCGAGGTTGTTTAGACCTCATCTAGGATCATGATAACAAAGACAATAACATGCATCGGAATAAGAACAAATCAAAGTTATCATAACAAGGTTTTTCATTATAACACTCTAAGCCTCAATATTGTTTGATAAGAATAATACGGTTACATCAATGAACTGTAACAGTGATCAAGGAAAACCTTGATTACCTTGAGGCTAAACTACATATGGCGTCTACATCTCTACGCCTGGAATACACGCACACACACATTTAGGTGTTTACATCTTGACACACCCTAAACCTACACGCCTGGTCCTCCTTTTATAACATAAGGAGTCCAGGTTTACAAAAGATAAGAATTAGAAAAAACAAATAAATCTTTTAAACTTTAAGCTTTATCTTCTAAATCTTCTATCTGAATAAGGAGATCTTTTGGTATCTTCAAAATATTCCATCTTTTAAAGAATTCCAGCTTTGCGTTTAAGTCCTTTTGTTTCATTATTTTATTCACTTTGTCTCATCAAATCAAGAATCCCAACAAGCTGATTTTCTCTGCGGTTATGACATTTGTCTTCCCGACATGGCCTAACAAAAAAAGAAAGGCAAGGACTCTCGGGTGTATCTACTCCTTGCTGGTTTCGATACCCCGAAAGCAGCAAAACCTTATACACACATATACTTGAATACTTGTGTGAAGAATAATTTAGCTCAAATCTATCCCGTGAGAATCAACTGATGATCAAATCTCTACTCATAAACTCTCTCTGACTATCTTTTTACCAACCCCTTTGTAGGCTATTTGAAGTGACCACTGATGGAGTAAACCCGATATACCAAATTTGAAACTGAAGTAGAATTCCCCGTTCTTGTGACTTAAACTTGCAATAATGTTGGAAGAACGGTGTAGAGAATTTGTGCTCCATTCAAATCTCTAAGTACTCATTACTTACCAAGCAAAGTATGAGACATTCATCACCTTTTGCGATTATCCACAACGACTTCTGCGTGTGACACTGAGTACTACAATGTAACTCCTTTAAGTCATAGTTATCCATGTCTTCAACCAACCACCCCGACTGTTGGTAACTAGATAACCCAAGTCTTCATCTTAAAACGTAAGCTCGAGCAAGTTATCATTGAAAGTCATGCATCCAACCAACCCCGACTTCAAGATAAAATAAGTACACGCCTTCGTGAAATCCAACTTCAATCTCAAATAAGTGATACCCAATCGACTTCGTAGTCACTTAGACAATTTAATAACAAATCTAGCCATTAAAATTTTAGTTCCATGATTCTTTATAAAGATCGATCCCGGTCTCGTCACATTGTCACTTTGTCATTTTGAACCTCGAATACAACCAATAACCTGTTAATCTTAAATATTTAGTCCAAGTTAACCAATTTATACACCAATTTGTATAAACTTTTAGTTAAGAAACTAGAACTACATTAAATAAGCTCAACAGCCCACAACCCTTAATAATATTCGGCCAAATGTTTCTACTACCGGCCCAATCAATAATCACTAACCCAATTCAATACCTTAATATTTTCAGCCCAAGCATACAAGTATTAAGGATTTCGGCCCATCTCATCAAGTGAGAAATAATTAGCTTGAGTCCTATCATTATACGAAAATTCAAATTGGGCCTAAATGAGATCCAAGTAATTACATACCCTAAATTTTAGGAGTATATAAATCTAATACTGACCCATTATCTCTTTTCAAACCCTAAATTCACTTGCCTCAATACCTCCGCCTATCACATATCCTCTCTTCTTATCACTTCCACATATCTGCATCTCTCCAAACATAGTCAACAATAAGTACAACAACAAGCCTTATGTCTCCTTCTACCTTATTTCTCCACAAACATAAGCACCCTCACGTCCTCTTTTCTCACTAACCGAATCACAAACATAAACTCACAAGCCTTTAGTGTAGCTTCGAAATCAAATCAACAACAAAAATATTTACCTCAGCCACTACTCAAATACTCAAAGGCTTCAAGATCTTTTCAACTCGTGAATACAGAAGAACAAGTATACGACTTCAAGATCCTTTTGAGGGTCTCGGGTAGGTTTCAACTTGTACTTTCTGATTTCCACTGAAACAAAGATTGACTATAACATAATTGTTATAAGTCTTTCTTTAATTTTGAATATTAAAGAGATGTTTTTTATCATCTCACAGATCGATGATGAGGTTTGTTCAAACCTTGTAAATCTTTAAAGATTTTTGAACAAGTTTGATAATATAAGATCGATGTTTATGATTTATTTTTGAGACATGTTGATGTTGGAGGAGATGGAGGATGGGTTAGGATTAGATGATGTTGAGGTGTAATGATTTGTGACGAAGGGTTTAGGTAGTTTGTTGGTTTTGATTGTGTATGTAACATTGAGAGGATGGGTTAGGCTACAACGAGTATGTTTTGGTTGTTGGTTATGGTTTGGGGTCTTCACTTCTTCTTGGCTTATTTCTTTCTTCTTTTGGTCTTTGACTCGGCTTTGACTGAGTTAACCCGGTCAACTCGGTAATTACCGAGTTGACTCGGTATGAGTCATGAGTCGTTATCTCCTGCTAAATATGTTAATACATATTTCGCACAAACTATAGGTTGTAATGTTTTGCATGTCTGTAACAAAACGGACAAAGTAACATTTCTCTTGAATGTAATATTTCGCACATTTGTTACAACCTATGAGCATAAATTGCACAAACATATTTCACACCTGCATACATATTTCGCACGATTCAAAAAATGTCATATTTCGCACCCTTCATAAACATGTTTCGCATGCTTTAAAATGAGCCTAGAAAATATTTCTAAAAATAAGAAGATCTGAGAATAAGCATGGACGAAATAAGCAGAAACAGACCCATCAAAAAAATGCCACGAAATAAGTAGATAACACCCAAACAGACCCATTTGACATAAATCAAGACCAGGAAAAGTGATACAACTTTGACCAGAAAAACATAGGTATTAGGATCTGTTTTGAGACTCCTAAGAAAATTCTGTGACAAAGCTGTTTGGACAATCAAACTGTGACAAAGATAGACACCGGACCATACAAAATGAAAACCGACCCAAGATTGTAACCTAGGCTCTGATACCAATTGAAGAAACTAAAGAATCAAAGATCCGATGGTCGGGGAGACTCAAACCACAAGATAGCCATGTTTAGAGAGAGTGTAGTGAGAGAAAGAAATGTGTAAAATAAGATGAAATGAAAAATGTTACAAGAGTCTCAACCCCTCCATGGAAGCCATGGAGGGGTATTTATACCACCATACGTTACACAAGTATGCTATTTTGGCTATTCTAGTCCCTGTGTATGGTGGTATGGTAAACTATGGTAATTTTGTAATGTCGTCTTATAAAATGAAATCCTAAGAACAATTATCACCATTATAAAAGGATGTTAACTAAATCACTATCTTCTACACTATCATAAACCCCCATAAAATTATGGTACTTTCGGATAATCATGAAGGCTCTCCAAGAAGTGTGCTCGAAAATGAGATGTTTGAAATCTCAAGTAACGAATTAGACTTTGAAGCAGACGATCACCCAAATGATGAAGAAGTTAACAATAATAATGCGGCCATTCCACAAGCTCCTAATGAAGCAATGCTAACTAGAATCTATAACACCGGGATCCCTCTCTCTCTAATAAGAGAAGAAAAAATTTGGGGTAAGATAGGGAATCCCCTAAGCCCAAATCTCGTTGAGCATGGTAACTCTATTTGTTGTGAAAACACAATAAATACGGTCATCTCAATCAAAGACCTCAGGGAGGAAAACAGGAATATGCTCTCCTCCATTAACGAAGCTATCAAACTCATGCTAGCCATAACCACAAAGATGAGTTGTGAAATTGAAGAGATTAGTAAAAAGCTAGAATCAAAGGAAGACCTTGATAAGTAGGGTAACTTAAGAAATATGTGATGTTGGTAATTGGCTCAATCAAATGTTTAACCTATGTGAAACCTATGTGGTCTTACGTTTTAATAAAATTTGTTTTGATTATGTGTGTATTACCACTAGCTTGCTCAACAAAAAGTAATTGGAGTCATGAATAACTATACAAAGTCACAATAATTCATCTTTGTACCTATTCATGTTTCCAAGATTCCAAATGGTAAGCTAACCCGTGTTGGACTTGCACATGTGTATATGTTTTGTTGCTTGGGTTATTTTGTGTTCGCTTGTTACTAGTTGTAGCCAAGAACATTTTTGAAGGTGATGCTCTTAACCCATGGATCCCCGCCTTAGAACAAGCAGGAGCAACAATCTAGGAGGAGCACGTACTATGATATCTATTCTTCTCTTCTACAAAGATATCCATCTTCCGTCTAAAGACCAAGATCCCGCCTTTTTGATTTGACAAAAAGGGGAGAAAGAAAGCAAAGCCTTGAAGCTTATTAAAACAAGCATTAACGAGAAAAGGAGAGCTATGTAAGACTCAAGGTGAAGACAATGTTCAAGCTTCACTAAATTTCAAGGCCAAGATCAAGACGCAAACTTCATCAATGGCGGTCTTCATCTTCAGTATGTTTGTAATTTTATTTGCTTTCTGAAATATTATTTGTCATCATCAAAAAGGGGGAGATTGTTGGTGCAACATTGACTAAGATCTCCTTTATGTTTTAATGATGACAAATAAACATTCGCAAAACGTAAAATAACAAACGATAGCCAAAATCCGTAAAATCAGATATTTGCCTCTGGCGCGCTAGGCACGCGTCGGAGCGTGGCCAGCGCGCCACTCATGAAGTCCGTTTTTACGGATTTAATTTTGCCGGCTTTCCTATTACCCGACACATGTGAAAACTTTAATAAAGGTATGTACATGATATTTGAGCATTTGAAAACACTCCAAATGAGGTTTAGACTTAGTGAGGAGCAAAAACAAATCCTCCCTTTTTTACATAAAACGCCAACTCAAAACCTTTATCAAACGCCTTTAGTCAAGGCTGAAACTTCTTTCTAAACCTAGTATGATCATACGTTCAACATACCAACAAGAAAAAGCAATCATTTAACCTTAATCCGGACTTACAATGATCCTGATCATGTAACGGGTTTTACTCCCTTATTGGTCAAACTAAGTCAAATGTCACTTTGTGTAAACGCATCATTTCCCGATATGGGATATGCTTTACTTAAGATGCAAAGCACTTAGCTTGTTTGCATCAAGATGATTAGTGATCAAATCCAATGTTGATTATCTTGGATTAAAGTCTAAATGACTAATTGAGTTTGTGGTATTTGGAAGTTAATTATACTTTGACTTTTATTACTTCTGTGACATATACATGTTTTTACAAACTCACTTGTATTCCTCACATGTACTAATCCTCACTTCCTCTACACACTCCTACAACCCATTCTACCTAATCAATTATTAAACCTTCTTACCCAACAAGTGATTCATTTCTTTCACACACACTCTAAACACTTTCTTCCTAAATAACCCCATAATCACATTTGCCCACTCTTTTCTTTTTTACTAGTTATAATACCCGTGCACGCACGGGTTTTTTCTAAAATTTCTAATTATGTATTGTTATATATTATAATACAAACAAATTTACATGTTGTATATGCTTTCCCTTGTTAGGATAAAAAATAGGAAAGTTTAAGTAAATATGATGTTTTTATTATTTTATCGAGTGATGGTAATTTTTCAAAATAACGGTGATCAATTTTTTTTCATCATTTAAGATATGAATGTATTAGTTAACAAACTATTAGTTACATATAGATGATAACAGATTACGAAGAATGAAAATCATGTTGTTGCTAATGAAGATTAGGTTTATGGATGAAGAAATCATGTTATGGATTAAAGAGATTCAGACCGGTCTAAAAGAAATTATAGTTACACATAAAATCACATAACTAATCTTAACAAAAGAACCTAAAGGATTTTGTATTCATGTGCTTCATGTCTTGCACTCGTGCTCCAACACCTGCTTAATAACCAATAAGCCAAAACAATGTTAAATGTGTAGATTAATTTAGAAATATTAAGAGCTTAAGATTATATAAAATTGTTTAACTGATATTTGTACATGATCTTTTAATGGAAATTCATATACTCTGATCATCCACCCAAATTAAAACTTAATTAATATTATTAGGATTGTTCAAATAGTCACTTAAATAATTAAAGCTAAACTTTGATTTTAAACGTCATCGTATTCTTCTTAAAGTTGAATGCCCAACATAGAATCTAGTTGGGATCATAATAGTCAAAGTTAAGAATGCTCTCTTAGGAATCTCGAGTGGCCTATATCTTCCTTAGAATAGGAAATGTCTCAACTTTCAAATTAATGCAAAAAAAAACTAACGAATAAAAACAAAAGATTTGCTAACAACACTTACCCGTTAATATGGTGGTTACCATAGGCCGGGGAACAATATCATGTTGATACATGATCAACATGACACCAATGTCAAGTGAATCGGCCCGTGCACACTAAGCAACAACATTTCTTATGGGGCATATACACATGATGCCATCACATTCCCATACTCATTCTTAACCTGCATTTTATCATTTATATTACAGTGTTATTCAATTGAAATTTATTTGCACTATAAGTACGATTTAATAATAGTTTACTAATGAACTAAGGTTAGTTATACCTTAGCAAAAGTAATGGGTTCTCCTTGAGAAGCAAAAAGGTTCTCTTGCTTAGCCATGTAAACTATCAATGCGGTAAGATCATGCATCTCATTCTCATTATAAAAAACTAAACTATTAAGCAATTCACCAACTTGCTGTTAGAAAAAAGTAATTTGCCTACCCATGTATGTTACGGAATACCAATAAGACAAATATATTACTTGTTTAAAGGAAACCCCTGAAACCATCTTATACAACATATACCATTATGTAAATAACATTACAAACATGCTAACTTGTATAATACTTTTGATATAAACTAATAGATAATTACTTTTTAGATAATGGTACGAAAACATGAACTATATTCATCAATTAAGTCATATGAGTCACATATGCATGCATATAATTTAAATACGCATAAATTGGGCTATAATTCCATTCTGTATGTACATATAAAAGGAATAATATGGAGAATTGCATATATACCATAACCTTTAATTGGTTTGATTATTCTTATGAGATCCATATTAGTTTAAAACAAAAGATATGTTCATTAAAAGATAAAACCTCACGTCAACCAACCTGTTCTTTGCTGACACTTAGATGAAGTGATAAGACCATGGTCTGCAAATGCAACTGGTCAGGAGCTTGGTATAGTTTAATATAACTTATAGATGGGTTGATTTGGAAGTTTTATGTAACGGGTAAAATTGGTAAAATAAAAAAAAATATTTAGAAACAAACTGGAGCTAGGCACACCAAAAGTCAATCCAAATCCATTTCTTGTGTAGGAAACTCTTTTTACTTGTAATCATCATATTCGATACACTACTTATTTATAGAAGTCTTAGTAAAATTTTAGACAAAAGTCTTTCGTGTCAAACCCATTGGACCCGTACAAAAATGACCACGTTCGATTTGCAAGATACTTATTCAAACAAATAGTGGATTTGGAAGCCTATAGCACTTGGTCACTATGAGTAAATTGTGAAGTAATAAAAATCAGAAAGAACAATAAGCATCAAGAACCCATTGGTGGAACTCACCACTCCAACTTTGAATTGACATCCAGCGAGAATGCTGATTCAATAGGTGTCATGGCCTCCTCGGCAGTCTGCAAAGATTCCCATAAGTTAGTCATCGACATTTTAACAGAAACATAGTAGACAAATACAACAAAGAACTAACTATTTAGGGTGATGTTGTAGTACTCATCATGGTATACATTTCTAACGCAAGCAAGACCAGCCACCAACAATATGAACAAAAAAGAAGAAAATATGAACATATTTGGATAACAGGAGATATATCTAGAACCAAATTGCTTAAAAGAACAATTTTTAACATATTGGTTACTATGTACAACCCTACAACATACTATACAGAACTTGCCTTCCTACACAAAACACGAGTTAAAGAAATTTAACATACCTTTGCCGTCAAAATCATGTTGCTCGGTTTAGAATGGCTAGTCTCATCATGATAAGTTCACCCCTAATACAACATAAGAGTTTTTAGAAAAAACAATTAAAAGTAAGTTGAGTAAAACAAACAAACTGAAATAGAATTGCCAATATATCTCTTACTTTGTCTTACATGGAATTAGGGATATATCAAAGCAGAGTCACAAATGACCAATCAATAATGTTTACCTCTTGGCCATGAATGGAGCCAAGGGCTTTCAACTTGGAACGCCGAAACAGGGAATTACCATGCCCGATTAGAGCATTCAAAACCTACAAATATATCAACTTATTGCTTAAGTTCGGTGTATCTATTTACTACGTCACTTATAAAAAAACTAAAAAGTGACAAAACCGCTTTTTTTTGTTCTGGTTGTGTTTGACCAAGCTTATTAGAGTAGCTAAATAGCTTATCGTGTTTTGAGCACGCCATGAGATACAAATATACGTAATTCTCGCAATTGGATAATTTTTAAATTGCAGCTAGAATAATAAAATGGAACGGAACAACTTTAATTGATATATAGATGCACCAGCTGTGCAACTCATTAAGAACCCTTAATATAGTAATGAAGAACCCTTTCGATGTATGTACAACTCTCCTCACGATTTTGCATGCAATGTGTGAAACAAGCAAAAGAACCCGCGTGTCGCGGCGGGGCTAATTTTTTCCCGAATAATTTTTTTTTTACGTTTCGGGGGTTTTTTTTTTGGCGATGCGTTATGGCGATATTTTCTTCTTTTGTATGATTCGGGGAAAAAAATCTGCGTTGGGACGGGCTAATTTTTTCCAGAATATTTTCTTTTTTTGTGATGGTTTTGTAAATTTTTTTACGGGAATTTTTGTGTAAGAAAATCGTAAATAGTTAAAAGGTGAGGGTCCGTTTTGTATTTTTTTTTACTTTGGGTCAGATTTTAGGCTATTTTTGGGTTTTTTTTTGCTAATTTTTTCCCGGATATTTCCTTTTTTTGTACGATTCGGGAAAAAAAATTTTGCGTTGGGACGGGTTAATTTTTTCCCGAATATTTTCTTTTTTTGAGACGGTTCGATATCTTTTTTTTGGGCCGATGAATGTAAAAAAGTTGTGAACAATAAAAACTTGACGTGTTTTTTTTGTTAATTTTTTTACGGGATTTTTTGTGTAAGAAAATCGTAAATAGTTAAAAGTTGAGGGACCGTTTTGTATTATTTTTTTTACTTTGGGCCAGATTTTGGGCCACATTTTATGCGAATTTTAGGCTAGTTTGTCGACAAATATGTATATTAGTAATAATTTTTTTTATATGGCTTATGTGTTGGGCCTCATGTTTAAAGTGTTGTTTTTTTTTGCTATATGGGTTTTTTTTAATATAATGGGTTGTACGTTTGTGACCATATCGATTATTTTAAAGTTATTAGGTATCGAAGATGTTTCCGCGGGTATTTTTTTTATCTGAATAAATCGAAACTTTTGTAATATTTTTTTTCCTCCTACTTTGTGCATACAAATTAAAAAAAAACAAAATAATTTTTAAAAAAAAAACCAAAATTGGGCTGGCCCAAAATGGGAGCCCATTACTGTAGCATTGTGGCCCACTGTCAAAACGACAGTAGATTTGTCCACAAATGTGTATACTTATAATAAATCCCTTGTTATAATTTAAGAACCATGTTGCCTAAATCTCCATAGTTTCTATTGTTTAAAGCTCTTCCTTATACCGGTTTCATACACTTCCTTTACAACCTGTGCGTATAATATATTCGCAGCTCATATTCCTGTCTGGCTATATCTGCACACACATCAAACAACACAACGCACATGGAAATATATTTAAGGTATTTTGTAGCTACACTCCCATTACTCTGTCATAACTCCACGTCATCGCCATTGAGGAATTTTTGGTCGACACCGCATTTGTTTAACCACAACTTGTTTGGGAATTCTTAAGTGTTTATCTATCATGATAATCTTTCAGAAACTAATCATAACAATGCATCAGACAACTGTCAAGCCTCGTATACTTTGTCACTAAACCTAGAGAAAATCCCCCACACTGCCCTCAAAGAACCCAAAATCCTCATATAAATGACCTTGTGCTTTTGAGGGTTTACATATTCAGGAAGAATCACTTTCTAGACTTTCAGTGAAAAGAATATCAGAAACCATTGGTCAGACTACCTCACAGGCTAAAAAAAGAAGTCAAGCATGCATCAAGAATCCATAACCACATTTCATTTAATCCAATGAAAGTTGCTAACAGACAGTTGGGTTCAAAAAGCAAACAAAAGTGAACATTTGTTATTGAAACACAATTCATGCCATGGATCTAGAGAAACATACCGCTACAAAATTAACCATACCTTTGGAATCAAACAGGACCTTCCAACAAAACCCCTAAATAAAAAAAATTGATTACTCATAATTAAAAAATTAAAACTCACTTTTGAATAGGATGAATTGTAATTGATCTTGAGAATCTACGTGGTTGTGATATTCAAGTTTGGTTCTGCAACGATTTAGGGTTAGGAACTCGAGTGACTTTGATTTAGGTTTTGGGAGTGAATTTGATTTACGCTTAGCTCTTAAACGATATTGTGATTTCTTTATTAATTATATATTACAAAATAAACCATGTAGTATTTTTAGATTAACCCCGCGCCTTCACAAAGTTTTTTATCATTCAATTTTTGACACATGTATGTTTTAGCATAAATTTTCCTAAAAACGAATTTACAAATTTTTTTGTCAAATAAAAGAAATATTTAGGTTTTTAATAAAAAAATACTTAAAATAAAAAATAATAATTAGGAGAATGTTACCTAATAAGGAAACAATCTCTTTTTTTGAAATACGAAAATTCTCACTTTACGTTTTCCTTTACTAGATAAAAGATTGACAATGTGATTATTCACCCAAATCAATCTTTTAATTTCTCTTAAACACAATTAACTTCTTACTTATCTTCCTAAACATTCTTTAAACACAAACCACCTTCCGACACATAACTTTTCACCAAATAAACCTTCCCAACTAAACCTTCCGACACATAACCTTTCACATTCCTTACACAATGTACTTCTTGTGTACTTGTTGTACCTTTATGTTCCTTTCATTCCCAACAAATATATCCCATATCTTTTCAAAACATTCTCCACCACATACTCATTATTCATCTTCTTCTCCACAATTCAAATTACACACACACACTTCCTCTCAACCCTTGATTAAGACATGTCAACAATCCAATCTCCTACACTCTTCACTTCTTAACCATTAGATTGTTTCTCAAACAAACACAACAAACACACTTTCACCTCTGCCATTGATCAAGCCATCTCATCAATCCAAACTCCCTCATTCTATTCTCAACCATTGGATTGATGCTTAATCTCAAACAAACACAACTTATCTCTTATACACTCTCTACTCACTCACATAACAAACACAAGTCTCTCACAACCCTTGATCATGCCACTTAACCAAGAGTACACTTTTCATCTTTACCCTTCAATTCAAATGAGCTCAAGAGGCTCCTTTCTATCACATCAAGTCACTTCATGAAAACTCATTGCCAACCTATCTACAACTCATCTCTCTAATCCGACATATGGTTAATTGAATTTGAAATTCAAATTTCAAATTCCTTTCCCCCCTTTCTCACCATGTAAAGAATATTTCAAGAATATCCCCTTGTATCTAACTAGCCCTTCTAACCCTTAGTTGTATCCCAACTAGGATAGTTACACATTTGAGGAATACCCAAAATGCCCCTTTCGATAATTCGTTTCTATGTCTACTTTATCGAATAAGCAAAACGCTTTTAATACTTCACAAACGTTTTATCAAATGGCTATTTGAGTTGGTTGACCTTGAGCATAAGAATGATTGAAAAGTCATAGTGTGAAGTACAATTGGGGGTTTAACAAGAACGGGTATTTAAAATGCCAAAGTCCCGAAGAAAAACAAACTCGGGAAACTGGCGCGCTAGCCACGCGCTGACGCGTGGGCAGCGCGCCAGACTTGAATTGTTTTTCACAATTTAGACTCTTGGCCTATAAATACACACTCTTGGCCTTTGTATTCCTCACCTCTTGCAAAATATTCTTTCCTCTCTATTTTCTTCTCTAATCCTCTAAGTCTAAACATCAAAGTGTTCTAATCTTCTCATCTCATCATTCTATTGAAGTGAACACATCTCCGCAAGAGTGCGACACAAGTACCTAATCCATACTTGTGTGTTTTGTCGAGGGTCTTCTTTCTCATACCCTTTCTTTAGAATTGAGTCTCTAAGCTAGGTTAGGGATTTGATTCTTAAATCAACCTATCTTTCATTATCGAGTTGTAAGGGAAGTCTTGTATCCGTGGGATCAAGCCTAGATCATTGGGGATCTAGTTGGGGTTTGTTAAGCTTCCAAGGGGAAGACTTTTAGAGTTATAGGTTAAGTCGAATCACGGGTTCTTAGGGGTGGATTCCAAGGGCGGAAATACCGTAGGTAGTAACTCTTTTGTGTGAGCGACGGGCTTTGTTGAAAGTCGGTGGAGTTAAATTGTAATATGGTTTGTAGTCCACCATAAGGATTATACTAGGAATAGTATTAGTGTCGTGGATTCGCAACTGGACGTAAGGAAGGACTAAACCCTCTTTCCCGAACCAGTATATATCGTGGTATCTCTCTTCTTTTCTCTCTATCCACTTATTGTTATCTTTGCAAAGTAGTATAACACACCACTCGGCTCTTTCAAGACTTGAAGTTTTATAAACTTCAAAGAAGTCAAGAAAACCGTATTCACCCCCCTACGGTTCTACAAAATGTATTTAATTTGATGTATTTTTATACGATTTTACAATAATAAGCTTCAACTTCAACTAATTCGCCAAACAACTTTACAAATATAAAAGCTCCAACTTCCGCCTTATAATATAAGCTCCAGCTCCAGCCTCAACTTAACACATTTCGCCGAACATACCCCTAATGTACGACAACACCTACGTTCTAAATGGCCTAAAACTGTTCACGTGATTATCATGTGAAAGGTTTTTGTTAGGTGCAATACGGTCACATCAACCTTTCCACAAAAGAGATGGTTTTGGTGTCTCTGTGGTGGCCAAATTAGTCAGCCAAAATATTAGAAACCAAGAAAAATATAGTAACTCTCACACCGTATTTACATGTAAGAATGTCTTAGGAGGTGTTTGGGAGTGCGATTGCTACCAGATGATCTGATTATCACGTTTTTAGAACGCAATAGTCCAATGGCTGGTGTTTGGAAAACAAAATCAAAACGTGATTATTTGCGTTTTGGAAGCATGAAAACACAGTTTTGGAAAAGCATCTTTATACATGCTTTTTCAAAACGTGATTTTCTTTTCTTTGTCAATTTACCGAACTGACCTCGTACATCTCCTTTGTTTAATACATTTTAAGTTTTTACATTTCTTGATCTTTCTGAATATTTTTGTTGTTTGCGAGAAACAAGAAACTGCGAGGAAGAAGATGAGAAGCGGCTATGTGGTGAAAGGATCAGATGTAACCTAAATTTGATTAGATATACTTTGTAACAATATAAGCCCAATAGCAAAATATGGTATTCGTAGTTTTTGTTTGTTAAAAGCCCATTAAGTGAACATATATTTACTGTAATTAGTTTGTTATAAATCAATGTGTATAAAATAAATCTTTATTTATGTAGTATGTTTTTAAAGTTTGGTTATTATGTGAAATTTGATTAATTCAATAATATACATAAGTGTTCTTTTTGGTAATTTTACAAGGTAAGCTAATCACTAATTTGATTTGCCAAACACTTTAGAAATTGATTATCTGTTATTGCGACATCAAATAACATAATCAAATCCAAACACTATTTTTCATAATCATATTTTCTAAGAGCTGATTTAGATAAGCAATCCCAAACACCCCCTTAAAAGACATAAATTGTATCACGTGTTCAAAAGAAAGAAATTAAAATTGATCCTCTAAGCGCAAGTTGCCTAGTTTAAAGAGAGCATATTTAAAAGAGAGGACATGACTCGATTCCAACTCACGTTAAAAAGTCAACGCGATAGCTGAATCGCCTGAGGCTAGAAGGGTTCCATAAGTGCATGGAGCGCGGTCTTCTAGGTCAATTTAAAACCTTTTTTAGAGAATTGTATCATTGTTTAGTATAATTATACATAATGTATAAGTTATTTACAAAGAAAGTTATATAACAATGTAAATTCTAAGATATTTAGGGGGAATGCAATGATTTGAAGCACTTCTCTTTACACTATTTTCAAAATTTAAATACTCAATCATAGGGATATGTAAAAATGATTTTTCTAACTTGTAC